>LIEC01012443.1:54754-99941 GCA_001925005.1 Drosera capensis
TTTCTTAATTTTTTTCCTAATATAACTACTTCATACATTAAGTAAGAATATTAAAAGCATAAACTAAAAAAGTTTTAGGAATTGATTCAATGAAACTCATCCCAAAAACTTTCGCAGCAATCTCATCGTCGTAACACCGTCGCAACAACTCCAACGTCGCAGCAACTTCAACTTCATCATCGCAGCAACTTCGTCGCAAAACTACGTCAAAATGTTTTTACTAAAATTTCAATATAATAATTTAAAATTATATTAAATTTTTTAATATTTAAAATTAAATAAAAATGAAAGGAGAAATGCCAATTTTATAGAGAGAAAGGGGTGACTCCCTCATGCAATGGCCGATATGGTTGGGATGGTCTCCATAGATCACTAAAAGCGTCCTGCATCTTCGTCACAATTAAAGGTGTTGGACGTTTTTTACTGAAAAAGATGTAGAGTATTTTTTTTTATTATATTTTAAATAAAAGATTAATTTAGGAATTGAACTATAATGAAGACAAAAGACGGCCGACGTTCAACGGCATCAGATTTGAAAATGACGGAGCGCTGCAACGCTCTGCGTTCTGTTTTTTCCTCAGCTGACAAAACTAATGACAACATAGGAGGTAACTGTGCAAACTTGGAATTTTAACCCAAAGCAAAGGAGTAAAATCGGAAGTGGAATGGACCATCATGCCAAACTTGGCTCCGAAATCCGTGAGGTGACTTACGCCGCTGGCAAGCCGGGCGCAGTGAACGATGGTTTTGTCTCCTACGAAACGACAGTCTTGTGCAGTTGATTGACCATATTGCCCTTGGATTTTCATTGTTGTCATGTGATAAAACTTGAGCACTTAAATAGAAATGATCCTCATCCCAAAAAGATTAAAGAAATTTAGCTCAGTGATAACAACTTAAAATGGAATAATAAATTTATAATTATTCATAAATAATTTTATTTCTAATTAAACTTTTTGATGTGGAGATCAAGAATTCAGATTGAAAAATAATTCTCTTTCTTTCTTCAATGCATAAAATAAATTTTAAATCTCAAATACAACAAACACAACTCAAAAAGATTAGGACACTTTTTGAGCATATGAGAGCTTTTTCGGTGTTTGGCTCGTATCATTCTTCCTTTGATCATACTTTTATCATATATTTAGACGTTTTTATATTAAAATCTAGAGATTTAAGTCCGTTTTTTTTTTGTACATAAGTTAGTCTTTGTCCAAAAAAAGCTAAAATGACTGAAATGATAGAGTTGGGGTTCAAGGAAAGCTTACCTTTGTGGATAATAAATATGAATATTTATAGAGCACTATTCATCTTTTTTATGGTGGACACTTATCGCCACCTTAGAAGATGTGGAACTTAATCATACATGGAATGTCACTTAGTCTTTCCTAATAGGCTCTTAACTTAATGATGTTTGGGTCCTTTGTTGGGCTTTTACCCCATAAGACCATAATTATTTTGAACCAACAAGTTTGTAGCCTAGAATGTTGCAATTATTGCAGCCTTTTTATCGTTTAATACTAATGGATTTTACCAACTATTACAAATATTTAACTTCATTTAGTTACAAAATTTTAATAGCGATTTCTAGTTTGTGCGTTCGTATGACTATGCACGGAACAAATATAAATGGATTTCACCACTATCAGTTTTGTGAAGGCATAGAAACAAAGAACAAACATAAATTTGATGGGATTTAAAAACTTTATAGAAAGATATGTAGTTTACAAGATATATTGATATTTTTCACTTTATACAATATGTATTTAATTTTGGAAAAAAATATTACTATTTGATTCGATTAAAAATAAATAAGACAGATGATTCACTTTGTTAAATTAAATACTAGTTAAATTTAAAATAGCTGACAATATTACAACCTCTCACATCTTCGTTTAGTATATAGTATAGATTTATCATGAAATAATTTTATCTTAAATTAAAATTAAGAGATATGTTATTAAGATTAGTTTTCTCGAGGATTGTTTCCTGGTTGAATAATAATATAAAATAAAATTGATAGGTCTCATTTATGTGTTGATGATTTATTTTTTTATAATAATATTAAATTGATTCAAAAATATCATTTAAATTTGTGTCGATTTAAAAATTATTTAGATAACTTATTCATTTGGTAAAATAGAATGACTAATCCTACCAAGTTACAACCTTAAATACTTTCGCTTTATATATAGTGTATATATTTGTGATGATGATATGTTTAGGCGTATAAAAGATGTGTTATTAATATTTTTCTATCTTAGTAAAAGAAATGACGATTAGTATTCCATATCAAATTTTTTTGTAATTGTGGATATTATTTTCCAAGATCCGAATTAGCTTGGAATCACTATACACAAAAATTTGGAATCGGATGATATTGAATTAAGTAAGGGGCTATTTGGTATGTCTGTTCAATATAATGAAATCCAAAATCAAAATCATGATACGTCAAATAAAACGATTATCGATAAAGGAGGTTTGAAGCATTCTCCACACAAAAACTAAAATCCAATTTTTCTGGATTTCACTTTTCTGCATCTTATTCTTCATTTTGAAAAATAAAAAGAAGACATCAAACACAGTCTGGATTGGTTAATAAAAAATCCAAAATAGAAATCAAGAATCAAAAAACATATCAAACATGTCCTAAAAGTTTTTACTGATATAATGTCTAACCCATCTAATCATATTACTATGTGCCAAAGTTATGCTTATTTTATACTACATATGGCGTATTGTAATTTCACACAAGTATCCTACGATCTACACATGCCAATGATAAAAAAAGAATCTACCTAATTTGAGCATGGACACTGTTAATAATTTATTAGCGCCATCCTATAGTATTTTGTAACACTTTTTTGTTGGATGGTTTCAAAATATATATTATGAAGTTACAGTTTTGTCAGATATTTTTTAGACTTGATCATTTATTTTTATCAATTAAATCATCTTATACTCTTCAGACTAAATTAGAAAAACTTAATAATATGCTCATCAAATACAAATAGTTTAACAAAGATTTTAAGTGCCATTCATATTTTGAATTAATATTTAGTTACCTTGTTTTATCTTGATGTTATTATTTAAGAATTTTAAAACTTAAAAAATTTGGATATAAACTCTAAACAAAAAGGATCAATTATTTGTGATTATTTAGATTTAACTATTCATTTTTATTCGAGTCAAATAGAAATATATTTTTGTAGTAAAATAATAAGTTGAAAAAAAAAATCTTACAATATCTTTGAATATTATTTACAATAGAAATAACAAGATGTAGTATTTTTTTTGTATATCTTATATAATAATATCTTTGAACAAAGTATTTACAATCATATCGAATTCTAGATCAGCTCTCGATTTCTATCGTCTTCCTAAGCTAAGAGTGGTGAAATCCAATTATATATGTCTTGTGATGTACAAAATAATATATAGTATAGATACGTTTCTCTTTTATAAAATTTTTAATACATCTGATGTCAAATTGTTAAATCACATTCAATTAACACATCCCTGAAATATGATTATCAATAAAAAATTATTTTAAAAATTAAATTTTATAAAAATTCGTCAAATATATACATAAAATCCTATTATTACTAGATCGAATCAATGCAAATAATTCAGGAACTAGGGGAGTAATTACCACAAAGCCAGGAGGGCAAAAGCGTCCAACCAATCCAAACGCCTCCCATTAATTCCCCGTCCGGCCCGTCACATTCAAATCCCACCCTTTCGACCCCTCGGCGCTCTCTCCACTTCACTCTCCCCAAACCTGAACGAAACATCACAAAATCTCCATTTCCCCTCCTCCATCGATTCCGTCCATTTTCGGGTGATTTTTTTTACAGCAATTCTCGATTTTGAGGAGTGAGAGCGAAGAAGAGAGGATGGAAATGGATGAGGAAATTGTGGAGTGTGAAGTTGTACCGGTGTTCGAGGCCGTGGAGATCGATTTCGAGTACGAGTTCGAGGCTGTGAGGTTTTTCGATTTCTGTAGGAGGGAGACGGAGGACGAGGTGAGGGAGGCCGAAGCGTGGTTCGAGTCTGCTCCTAGTTATCCTCCTTCTCGTGAGCGCCCCGAATACAAACCCTAGAATTGTTTTTTATGTGTCGTTTTTGTTGATCTTGTTTGTTTGTGGCGTGAGTTTGGGGAGTGATTTAGGTTGGAGCCATTCGAGAGTGACCTAGCTTGAATATTGTGGTGATGTGAAATCATGCGATAGAGTTAGGGGCTATTTGGTATTGTTGCTCAAAACTGGAAAACCTAAAATCACAAACAAAAACAGAAAACTAATTACGAAAATCAAAATCACATTACAAAATAAACTGATTTCTTGTAAAGGGATCTTGAATATTGTATTATGATGGAACAAGAAATTCAAACAGAAAACAATTTTTTCTAATTTTTTTATTTTTTGATTCTGTTTTATCGGTTTAAAAAACAGAAAACAGGAAACAAAAAAAAAAAGATACCAAACAATCATGCCCTTAGTTTTTCACTTAGAGGAATGCTAGGGATAGCCATTTGTTATTATGGCTAGTTTTGAAGTTTTGATTGTGCTAGAGTGAGTCAGTGACCCTGATGGATACGCCGAGTTGTTTTAGTCAAACTATAGAAATATGTTTAGAATGATTCCCTCCAATGAGCTTGAGTTATTGTGCTGAGTTATGACTTTTCATTAGAGCAAGCCAATCTTGATGCTGAAATAGGTGTAGCTATTATCATAATTTGACATCTAAAAGTTCTTTTAGTATCAATTATAGAACTAGCACTTTAACGTTTGGTTTTATTTTATACCCAAAAGATTCAATCTTGAACGAGTTTTTTCTCGAACTTATATTTGTTGATTTATATAACATAATTTAGATATCGATGTTATTTTATATAAACTTCTCATCAAAAGATCTAACACATCATAAAATTTTAAAAATTATACTGAACTATTTTTTCATCAAATTTTATATACTTACATTTAATTAATGTTTTCAACAATAAACTTATTTATTTTCATTAAGCAAGCACCTATATATCCTTTAAAGATTTTTTAAAGTGAGAAAATTTAAGAAAATATTTATTATTGATGATGTGAAAAGAATAGCTACACCTATCTTTGGTGCCAAATATAATCAGTTTTAACTCAATTCTTTTTTAGCATCAGATTTGGTCATGATTGGAGCTTTGATTTTGTTATTTTGTTTCAAATTGTAGATATAGCAAAATCTATTGCATTATTGCATTTGATGGCTAGGGTTGAGTGGATAGTTTTACCTCGACCCATACTCTATGGCTCGATGCATTTCTTGAATGAAATTCGAGAGACCATTAATTAAGAATGATACAGTAATTAATTCTGCAACGCTCTTTCTTTTTCTCAGTTTCGCACAGTCATTGTCTGTCTCGTGTTCCTTTTAGTTTTCATTTTGGACTTTTAGAACTGATGGTCGTTCTTTTGATGATATTTGTCATAAGTTTTGGCTTGTAAGTTGTTTCTGTCACATGAGTATTTAAGTTGGGAATCATGCGTATACCCTATTCTACCATGAGCTGTTCTTTTGTCTTTTATTCATTTATTTATTTATTGTCATGTCAAATTTGCTTGTGTTTGGATTATTGGTTTTTCTTTTTGCTTTCTTATCATCTCCTCCCTCCATTTGGAGATTAATTATGTTACATGATGTTTGCAGCATTTGTAGCTAAGATGTTTCTCAGGGAGGATGTTATGTCCACTAATGTCAATACCTCCCCCAAGTCCAGAGTTTTGGAGAAGGAGATGATTGAGGTTGAGAACAATGCTGTCCAAAATGCAGGTGAGGAAATCGAGGGTGCTCATGAAGGTAGGTTCTTTCCATTTCCAAATTATATTGAGGGAAATGTTAAAGTGTACCAGCTAAGTACGAACACCCTGACATCATGTAAGTGCATGTAGTTGTGAGGTCGATACATACCGAAACTGATGCAATCAAAGCATAAGAATTATTTTCAGAGTTGTGATTGGAAACTAATCTATGTTCAGAAAAAAATCATTTCATATGTTCTCTGCCATTGATGGGCAGTTTGCACTTTCCCATTTTACTATTAAGTAAAATTTTGATGTATGAATTAACCCCATCTTTCATTTTGTGACTCTAATATTTTCTGTTTCTGTAATATCCTTTCCTAGGTGCCTCTAGCAAGCATCCAAACATGTTCCATTGAGTAGAGGTTTACATATCAGAGTTTTATGTTGTTGTAGGCTGTAGTGGAATGATCCACACCATATTGAAAGGCGTTAGAGACAGCGATGTACCTAATACTCGAAGCTTGAGGCAGGCCTTAATCAAAGGTACTAACCCATTTAAATTGGTAGCTTTCATGATGTTACTTTTATGATATTTTTAAAGGGATTTTGTGGACATGGCATAATCTGTAGTAAATGGATGATATTTGATTCTCCATACCTCCTCTGTGTAACTGTTGACTGCTTTCTTGAATTTCATTCTTCCACCTTTTGGATTCTACTTCTCCCAATGGATTACCTATATTAAGTCATATTTGATTCTTCTTGTTTTTCTTTTGTTATATTCTTCCATCAGCTTCGAGCAAAGGTTTGAGTTTGTGTAGTCAATCTGCTGTTGGTATGGGAAGCACAAGAAGCAGATCCAATGCCAAGTCACCTTTTCAAAGAAAGTCAACGTTGATGAAGCCTACAGTGAGCCAATTGGCAAAGAAAAGTCTAGGAAGTCAACAGATCAATACTAGGTGAGTTTCACGGGTGTGAATGAACTCTCCCATCTACCCTTTGCTCACGACCTTTTTCAGTTCCGTCGAATTTCCGTGAACGAAGACAATTTCTGGATAGGAGACCACTAATTTAATAATTTTCATATCTGTGGTGCTTTAAAGTTAGATGTTCTTTTAGAATAATATTTTTGTTTGTGTTTTGTAATACCATCTAAGCGAAGCATTATCATCAACTTATTTTCGCTACATGGGGGGAAGGGCATTTTTACGTCCTTTGTTTATTCTTAGGTTGATGATGCTGCCCGATGAAGAAAATGGGAGTTCCAGTACTCATTGTGGAGTAGAAATTCAAGCTTCCAAGAGACAAAAGCTGGATGGAGGTTTCTTTCAAAAGGTCTATAATTTTTCTCTGTGCTAGTGTTCATCTACAGGTCTTTTTCTCTAGAAATCATGCTCATGCACATTTTGAAATTTTATATACATTTTCCAGTTTTGTGACTCCTATTTTTTTGTGTATTTGAACATTGTCTTGAAGCACACGAGTAATGTCTCCTGGCAAGGCACTTGAATTTTGATTGAATCTTCTTTCTCATTTTGGGATAGCTCAATTACACTTCTTACGGCAGTTTCATCTCTTTAGACTTTCCCTTCAGCTTGTTCGAGCAAAATAAAGAGTCAAAAGCTACACACTTGACTTGTTGAGCATGAGTCTGCTCGTTTTCTTTACCTTTTTTCTTACTTTCTTTCTTTGTTTTGTTTCCCCATTTTTTTTGTCTCTTGCATCAGCATTTTCTGATGGTCGGACTCTACATAGGTATCCGAGATTCATTGCTACAATGCTAATGTAAAAGTTGCACTTGACCAATTCATGCTCTTTACTTTGTGGATATCAGACCCAGCTCCAGTCATTTTAAGATACCGTGAAAATGCTTAATATTAAGTTACAGGTTTTACTTGTGTTTAGTCATTGGAATGTTAATCATCCTTTTTTGGTTTTACTCATCTAGTGAACTATTATGTGGTCTGCTTGACAATGATTCACTTTACAATGGTTTTTATACTCCTTCCGTCCCAAAATAAATTTAACATTTAATTGTTTTTCACTACTCTACACGCATTTTAAGAAGTTCCATTTTTTGTTTTAGCACAACAAATTATGTCACGGGTCCAGGATTGAAGTGCATAACTTAATATATTAATGTTTCACGATAATATTTCAAAAAATGATGTTCGATCATCTCAATGACGTGAGTTAAAGTTTACATCGATAAATACGCACAATCAAAGTATTATATTTATATTGGACGGAAGGAGTACTATTTATGTACCTACAGAGCACAGTCGAAAACTCAGGGATTTTAGTAGCAATCAATTACAATGCCCTATGTTGCAATATCGATTGGTGGTCAAATAGCTCCACTTATTTTGAACTCTAAAGGAAGTATTATTCTCTTTGTCCATTTGATTGCAACAAATGCTCATGGCATATTTGTTGTGGTGGCTTAATGACTAGTGCGTGCAGCCAAGCAATTAAGTCATTGATTGCAGCTCTTTTGTTTTGTGTTTTTTTTAACGATAATAGTAGTTTTAGCCAAGGGTATTATCTCTGCCCAGACTTGAGAAACCAACTGTAATTCATGCTCAAGTTCATGGTAGCATTTCTATAATGATTGTATCTAACCCTCTTGTTATGCGAATTCCTTAAATGGATATGAGAGTGAGCGATGTAATGGCACACACACAACAAACCAAGCGTTCAACATACATCATAACGCACCAACACCATCCACAACAAATCAGGGGTGGCAAAATTCAAGCTTATCACCTCGTGTCATATCGACATATATTATGTTGAGGAACTAACTTCATCAAAGGCTCAAGTTGTTGATAGAAGACCGCAATAATATTTGTTATGTATCACTAGAAGATTAATTTAGTAGTGGAGCGAGGAAACTCCTTGTAATGCGCATCCACTAGTCTCAACTGCAACAAGTGGTTCAAGTTTTTTGCACGAAGTGTTTCATGCATGTTTATTTGGATATCTTCCAGCCCACTCTCTTGAACCACAAGGAGTACAAAGTATAAAATGTTGTGATAGTGTTGACCTAGGAATGTACATAAAATATTGAGCGTCAATAATCAATTACAGAAGTTGCTAATTCTGATTTGGTGAGAATTTGCTGAAATTGTAAAAGACTTCCAATAAATTTAGTCAATATGAACTGTGCAAGGTTATATGATGACCACACTGACAGAGGTTAATGTGTTACCTGTTATTTTTTTAACTGATTACTAATTTTACAGAGGTTGGTGCGTTTTAACTTCTCGGAACCTTGTCTTTTTCAGGTTGGGGAGATTAAGCAACCAAGTAACCTAGTCCACAAATTGCCTAGAAAGGTTCGTCTTGAATGGATTCAGGTTCTCTTTTATGTTAAAATAGATCACTGGTCTCTTGTTACATTAAGTTAAAAATCTCATAGTCACACCCCTACAGGAAATCATTTAGTAATGATCGCTTATGGTCATTTTCCTGTAGTTATTGTTGAAATAATTGGTGGTAGCCGTTTACTCTGTCCAATGTTGGCTGAGCCATCCTGAGTTCTTTTGTGTCATCGTTCAAGATAGTGTTCAAATGGACTGAAATATCGATCTTGTAACCTATCTGATACATTTTGCAGAAAAGAAAATCTAACATGAGCTAATATAGAAATTTTCTTTCTGTGTATCATGTTATATCATTAGGAACCCTACACATTTGAGATTTCATCTTAGAAGACTTAGATCACTAGTGTTTCTATCGTTTCTTTGTGGTGCCAATGAAATGCCTTGTTTCAATGTCTTGGAACGAAGACAAATAAAACCCATCATCTCAATGTCATACAATGTGGAAAAATAAAATCCTAACTCTACGTTTCCCCCTCAAGAAGTTAAGACAACACTTCAAAATTTGAGAGTCTAAGAACTCCCCTTTGTATGGCCTTTATGTATTCATGTACCACTTGTGGTCTCTATATCTGGTCAAAGATGAAAGAGCCCCCTTCTTATGACCTTTATGCAATGGTATATCATTTATGGTCTATATATGTGGTCAAAGAACCCCCCCCCCCCTACAATAAGAAAAGGGAAAATGTTTTTGGGTGATGAGAAAAGGGAAAAGTTAAAGAAAAAGAAAAAGAAAAAACATCATGTTTCATCTGTGAACTACTTGTCTTCGACGGTGATTGCTGCAAGTCTTTGTACTATGTGAGTTGTGTTTACAATCGATTGTGGTTGATTGTATTTGGAGGATGCCGAGGGGATCTGGTTGTGATCAGATTTGGTGAGATCTGTTGTAAAGTGAGCTTGAAAACTCTATCTGTTGTATTATGATCAGGAGTGATCTAGTGGATTCCCTTCTCGTGTAGCACATTGCTAACAAGAGGAAAAGTGGATTAAGTTCAAATCAGTTTGTTAACACTGATTTGAGTTTGAAGCATGTGTTGTTAATCAAGCCTATTTGTGTTTGGTTTGTGTGTTACATATTTATTTTAGATTCATTGCTCATTGAATTTTTATTATGGGCTGATTATAAGAAGATTGTGGTTGTATAGCCCCTTTGTATTATCTGTTGGGCATTTCCTACTATTCTCTAGATGAATTTTCAGGATTTAACTGTTTCCGGGATGGGAGCACAAAGTAAGCTTAAGCCTACAGTTCCTAGAGAGCCTGAACTCGAAACTGCATTGAGGGCACATAGAGTGAGGTAAGTTATGACTTATGATGACATCATGTCTCTTCTATGTTTTCTTTTGTTCTTCTTTTGCAACCCTTGGTGATCGTTGTTTAGTAATTTGATATGTTACTTCAAACTGCGATTCCAGATCCAAAGCTGCTAAAGAAACAGAAAATGCTGCTACAGTTGCCGTTAGATTCAAAGCACGTCCATTGAACAGGAAGGTGCTATTAACAAATATTCCACAAATATTCCAGGAATACCTATAAGCTCTGTGAAACCTTTTCGTTTTCTCTGGTTAAGGTCTTTGAATGGGATTTGCAGATACTGGAAGGTCCTTTGCTGCCAATTCCTAAGAGAAGTACTCCCACATTGCCAGAGTTTCATGTAAGTTACTAAGTTGTAAACACCTTCGGCAATGTGGCAGACAAGGTGGTGCTGTTGACATGGTCATGTTGCAAAACAATCATTAGTAAAGGAAATATGTTGAATGATATTGGTTTACAAATACAAATGATAAATGATGCCTGATCACTAATTTTTCAACATACTGCTGCACAATATGCTTTTTCTTGTAACTAAAATGTTTTTTGTTGTATTCAGGTCTTTCACCTGAAGACTGCAGAACGGGCTATGCAACATGCTGCCACTACCATGTCTTCATTGCACTTTCAAAATGACAAGGTTAGTTTTGTGCTTTATTCTAGTGAATATCTGGTGTGAATTTAAAATGTTTTTGTCTTTGCAAGTTTACATCCTTCGTGAAACACAATATAATTTGATATGATGACCTGAAGCTTATTGCCAAATATATGAAGTTTAAAGCATAAAGCATAGCATTATACAATAAAAGAGGAGAATACGATAATATTATTGATAAAGACATGCTCTAAATTTAGTGTAGTCAAATACAATATATTGAAAGCTTACAACTAAGTAAACGAGGAAACTATATTTAAGCAATAATTCTAACTTCCTCTCAAGTTAAGCATCTTCAACTACTTGTCAGGAACATAAGAAACAATCCGAAGCCACAGTAGTAGATAAACACTTCGAAGCCACAATAATGTATAAGAAATACTCTGAAGCCACAATAGTAGAAAAGAATCACTCCAAAGCCACAACAGTTGATAAACATTCCAAAGCCACATCAATAGATAACAAATATTTCAAAGCCACAATAGTATATAAGAAAAACTTCGATGGAACTTAGTTTCATACTACTACAATGATGCTATTCTTTCGCCTGTCTGGTTGTTTTTTTTGCCTTTGTATGATAGTCTATGCTACCTCTTTGCCAGCTTTGTCTAGCTGCCTGCTTTCCAGTTTCATATGATTACTAGTTTGCTTGCTTCGTTTGCCTGTCAGCTTTCTGCAATAGCACATGTGCATGCTTACTTCTAACAAGCTGAATATGCTTCAGTTTGACTGGAGTATTGAAATATAGAATATCTCATTGCGATTTTCATTACGTTGAAAGAAAAGATCAATGGATTCTGCTGTAGCTGACTTTCGGCCATTGTTCTGATAGAATTCAACTATAATGTTGTTGCAGGGTTTGGGCAGAACTACTGCTGTCCCTAACTCAAAAAATGGAAGGAAAGATGGTCAAAGGTGGGTATGGACATCACATACTATTTAGTTGTACTAAAGGTTAAACAACTTTAAGTTTAAAAAAAAACCCCCTCTAAACATGGACTTTGCGTGCGAGTAAGAAATGTTGCTGCATTCTCTTCTACAATATCTTTCATGAATTTTAGGAAGTAGGAACTTTTTTTCCTTCTCACATTTTAATAAGTGGTTTGGCCATTTGGGGCCAATACATCGGTTTGCTTGTATTTGGCCACTACGCTTTCCGATTCTGCTTGAGCAAAACTTAGGTTGAGCAGGCTCTATCTTTCAAATTTAGACTTCGATCAGAACTCCAGGCTACTGCTTTACGAATTCTTTCAAGTTGTCCTTCCTAAGCCTTACCAACTTTTAACTGTTGGCTAGAGCTTGTATAAACTGTAGAATGTAGCTTCGGTTAGAAAAGGTATTGTTTTTTTCCTGACTCAGTCAATGATACACATAGTTTTTATTCAATTCTCCTTGTCCAGATCAGAATCTGCAGAAGCTACAAACAAAGGAGATCATGGTGAAGCCAACAGCTTCAATGCTAAGCCTCTTGATAAAAACGTGGGTAATAATTTACTGTAGTTCTTATCTTATATTGATCGTCAAATGAGCATTTAGGGACTCAAAGGCTGCCAAGGCACTAGTATTAAGTTACAAATTCTCGTACTTTCGGTTTCCTTTATCTTCGAAACCTCAATGAAACCAAATTACCAAGTAATATTGCTCTTGTTTCGAGCGGGGTTTGGATGGAAAGGTGCTAACATTCTTACCTTGTCAAACTGGAGCCTGTTTTCTCAAGTATTTACCTAGACATCATTGACAGGAATGTCAAAGCCATAAATCAAACTCGTCTTCTAGGATATGTGCACGACTGACTGTCCACAAACATCAATCTTATAATCTGGTGTCAAACTTATTGGCGGTTTGTTAGGAAAATCTATCTTTGCATATTTCCTAGACTATGAAAGTAGCCCATACCAAGTGGTACGATATCACTAGTGACTGCAAGGAAACATTTCTTTTGAGTGATAGAAAATGCCAAACTCTGAAAAGAATGACAATTCTGCCTTCGCCTTTGTAACCTAGATGGATGTAAAGAAATCTTTGCAAAACTAACAGTTTCGAATTGGGAGGGGATACATCCCAACTTTCGAATTGTGAGCTCCTTTATTTCTCACTGCAGGTGTTCCCCACTGAAGGGGATCTTGGTGCGTTTAAGAATATGAAGAGGGATATCACAGAGCCAAAGGTGATCAACTGCTACTCCTGTTATGTTTATCATTTGTCTAATTAATACAGTATTATTTTGTGGCATGTTGTATAAACTCATCCATCGTCTTTGTTTTAGGGATTGCAGTTCCAATCAGAGAAGAGGAATAAGCAGAACCCTCCTGTGGAACTTTTCAGCAAGGTATTACAGGTTTTTGAATGACATCAGTTGTGTTTTTCTTTCATTGGATTGATTTTGTACTTCAGCATTTCCTCCTCCGCCATTATCTGATTTCCTTTTCAACCTTCAAATGGCAGCTCTCTTTGGCATCTGATGCTCTCCCAAATTCCACCACAACAAAACTTTCTCCTGCGCGCCTTCAGTCCAAGGTTCTCTTTTCCACTCCGCTTGAATCCTGGATGTCGTGTTCTTTTAACATATCCTGGCTTCAACTTACTTTTGGGCATCATGATTAAGGGATCCAAAGAGAACAGATGTGGCTCATTTCAACAAAATTATAATGTAAGGATTCTTCTTGGTTATACAAACCAATTTCATTTTCCCCCCTCATTCTGTTTGTTTGTTTGGATTGACACTTTTGTTTGGAGATTCATGCTATTTCTGTTGCCCCTTTTAATGTCTTCTCATGGTCACATTGTTAGATAAATAGCTCTGGGCAAGTAAGATTGTACGCCTCTACCGGGATCAACTGTACGCTGCTAGCGGAATGAATACTCAAACTCATGGATATAGCATCGCTGGAAGCATTTATTCTGAACTATAGAATTAGCAGGTACACACACCACTGCTTAAATAAGTCAGTTGGCTCGGTTAGACCTATTCGATATGGCTTCTTTTTGACATTTTCAGTTTTCATTTCTGTCGACTCAGGAACAAGACAATTTAGTACATACAGCTTTTGTTTCTTAAAACAATGAGAAGCAAAAAGAAAACAGAAACCCTAAAGAATGGTTTGATATACAATTTTTGTGCCATTGAACATGGTACTTGAGACATTGTTTTCCAAAAATTGTTATTTTTGGTTTTCATTTATTAGCTTTTGTTGCTAGTTTCTGTTCCTGGTTTTGGCTGACATTAGCAGTCCCAAACAGTCCCATTGTAAGTTGAAAGTGGCATCACTATAATTGCTAGAAGTGTTTGACATCACCATACGTCGTGTTTCCTTCTTCATAGCAAAAATCTTTGGGCATAAAATATAAAGAAATAAGTAAAGAAAAATCTTCCTTTTTTTTTTAAACTACTAAGCAAAATAGAAAGGCAATGGAAAACCATCAAAAAATGTAGAAAATACTTTCAGGTATCTATGGTTTCCTTGGGCTTGAAATCGAGATTTTGATGCTTGTTTCTATGATTTTCTGCGGCAATTTGAACAGTTGTGTGAACAATTTCTTTTCATACAGAAGCCTATCGTGTGGTTTCTTTTATCATGATGCAGTTAGCTACTTGATTTAGTTTTTATGAACTGAGCTCCTTGATTTAGTTGATGTTTCATATTCATCAAATGACTTTGTACGTCTTGGTGAACAGCTACATAAAACACTCTTATCCAGGTTTTTTGGATTTGGGACCTGTTATGTTAGTGACGAGGTATGGTCCTCGCCATAAGATATGATTCAGTAGACTCCCTAAATAATAAAATTCCTCGACTTTTGATAATAGTCGATTCTTCTCTAGCTAATAAATAACGAGCTGATTTGAGTTATTGAAAACAAAAAAGAACAAAGAAAAAGAAAAGAACATAGACAATTAATTCGCACCCATGCTTATGCACATATCTGTAGGCGTGTAGGCCTGTAGGGGACAGTTTTTTTTTTTCCATTCTTTTTGTTTCAAGTATTATTTTTTTCCATGTTCATTTATCATTTTCTTTGCTGTTTCATATGCGTTGATGGATGCGGATGCAGATGCAGATGAGCTCCATAGCTACTGATGTTCGGATGAACTGTTCACCAGTCAGCCAGAGATATGCCTCAACAAATGTCTCTCTTGTACAGATCACATGCCAATGCGATCCAAGCTAGTCTCTGAGTTCTACAAAGATGAAGACTAGTTGCTTCGCAGATTCCCTAATTGTACACAAGTTCCTAATTTGATGTCCAAGGCCAATGTTGTACAGTGGTCCGCCAACTAGCATATCTTAGCTTGCAGTATCAAATACATGTTACACTGCAACTGTGACAGCTTGGACCTTTTTCCACAAAAATGAATTTTGCCATGAGATGTTCCTCTTAGCTCCCTTTTTTTTTTTTCCTTTTGGTAAAATCTGAGCTCCCGTTTTCTAATTGCATAATTAGAAATGCCTCAGTTTTGATGAAGTTCAGGACATCCAAACTGCAGCTGGCGCTGCTCTCTGCTGCCATACCAATATTGTTGTGTGCTGTGTTCAGGAGCTACAGTTCCCATGACAGGAAAATGATAAAAACTTCACTGGCCCCTGCATTGACGATGGCTAAGCTTCCTAGTTCTATGACTACGTTGTGCAAAACTGACACTCAGGTTTAGGGGTGATGTGTTGGGAAGCAGGGGGCAAGGGTGAGCATGGTATGGAAAGGTACGGTATAGGACTGTTTCCTGTCCTTATAAATTTTGTTCCATCCCGTCTTAAATTTTCGTCGATTCTGAATCTCGGTCTTTTCGGTTCACAATACCTAGTTTTTCCGGTTCATTCAGGACATATTCAATTAATAAAAATATTAGAAGATGTATCAATGCCCAATATCCATATTAACATCAAGAAAGAAAATTAATAGGTGGCAATTGTAAAGAAAATAAAAAAACAAGGTTGTAGTTACGCTATATTACTAATAACTAATGCAGGCAATGAAAATAACAAAGATGAATGAATAATAGGGGCAAAAAAAAAAAAGGAGTATCATAAGATTTAAAACACAAGAACAAATAATAGTCCAAAATGAGAAACACAAATGTTTGATTCATGGTATGTGTTGTCTTTTGCTTCGTGATATTGGCATTGAGATAACTTATGTGGCTCTTTCTTTTGATCTTTTGCGCCTTGATTCAAATGAGCTCTGTGAATAGCTCATGCTGATTGGAAAATACTTATGAGATCATTTGTATATGTTAATGCCCCTCACGCGATTGTCATTTGTCGGCCTATGATGCGATTGCCTACGATGTAGGCAATGTGTTATCCAACATATTTAATTATGGTGGAAGAAGTGCCAATCACACCCCCAAAATACTACACACCCCTTCTTTCTTTCTTTTTTCTTTTTTTTTTTTTAATTTTCACAACTATCCCTAGTGTAAAAAGAAGGAGCGTAGGGAGTGGGGTGTGTTGATTAGAGTATGTGACGTGAAGTTGATAAAGACATAAAGACATAAGGGTATTTTCATTGAAGGGGATGAGAAATGAAGGATATGATTAACAATTTATATATTTCAATACAGTCGTGTCTAGAAATCATAAGTCATAACTCATACGCATGAGGTAAGATGTGAATTTCACGACCATCATAAGAGAAGTGCTAATCACATCTCCCAAATAATATATACCCCCCATTTTTATTTTTATTTTTCTCAGGGAGGAGTTCAGCACCTACTCTGTTTCACAACCTATATAACACAATGCATTTTTGAATTGAATCATGCTAGGTTGATGAGTTCTAAGTCATGGCCTACAAAACTGTCCTTGGTATTTCTCATCAGTTGAGCAAACCAACTAACTTTATGAGATGGTCAAGATATATCATGTACACTGATAGTTTCCTATCATCATCATCACTTCTCAAGCTTTAGATAAAGAGGTTGGTAACGGAAAGGATATAAATGAAATGTTGAAAATGAATAGGTCCATATGTTGAAGTTGGATTGAAGAATAAAGCATGTCAAAGAAAGATTTAAGTTTGCATTTAACACTACATCCATGTTCAAATCCCAGTTTATGGGTATTAATTTTCTTCTCCATCCTTGATATTCCACATTCTAGAGTATAGCACTTGTACAATATCGTATCCTTTGCAATGAAGGCAAACTTTGAAGGGATACAAAGATAAAGAAGATGACTTTGAAATTCCAGTAAATAAAGGATGCTATCATAGAGAAAACACAACCTTGAGGAACGAAACCAAAAATGGCCTTTAGTCATAGATATAAATTAGTGTTTGTGTGAAAACGGGGAGAGGTTTCTGAGTCCAGATATTTATGTAGTGATGCTCATATTGTTGGGCCCTGATCCGTACTCTTGGCCTACAATTAAATCAAAAAACAACATATCGGATGTTTAAGTCAGTAAGAAAATCCACCATGTAGTCATGTACCTATTATTTTATTTGGAATGATAAAATAATAGTAATTTGTTTGCAATATAAGGTTGCGATTCATGCAATATTGGTAGTAACATATATACTTTACCAAGGGGATTGTGATTGACGAAAATTTAAAATACTTTATTAATGCAAATATTCATATCGGATCGAGTCGAGAAGGACACAAAGAAGGCAAAGTTCCCCGAAACCTATTTACGTAGAACCATTCTTCGTGTCACTTGGATCAACCGGTGCTGATAAAAAAAATTAAACATAACAAACAAACATTAATCAACATGTATCATTAAATGGTTGCAAACAATCTTAACCTAACGGATTCTTTTCTTACAAATCCTTTATCCCTGGTGTCACTAAATTTTGTCACCATGATGGATGCAAGAAAAGAAAAATGGTCTGTAATTGCTACTCAACAATGGTCCATACTCTATATGAAAATATCAAGAAAACGAAATCTGCTATTCCACCAAGTATAATCCACACTGGAGTCAACTTCCAATCCCATTGATTGTGGTTTTTGGGTACTTGTTCACTCCAAAGTGTTAGGGAAAAGGTCATATTAGATTATCTCCGACTGGTCACTATATACAGGATCCATAATCTCGGTAATCTTGATCAACATTGGTGTATATTTGACCTCTCGCTCTCTCCAATACAGCTGTTCCTCTCTAATATTTTGCCCAGCAATACTCCAGAAACCGCTTATTTTGCTTACACTCAGAATTTCTTATTTACATGCCACAGTAGAGTGATCGATAATCGTATCTGCGTATCCTGTCAAACTATGGATCTCTTACATATTGCACTCTATTTTACGCTGGTATGCATTTCAACCTACTTCCTTTTCTACATGACAAGATCGTCGAAAAGATCGACAAGAAATCAATTACCTCCAGGCCCATCCCAGTTATCTGTATACAAAAACATCCTACAGCTAAAGGAAAAGCCAAATATATTCTTCTCTCAGCTTGCAAAAGTTTATGGGCCAGTAATGAGTTTTAAAATTGGTTGTGTCACGACTGTGGTCATCTCGTTGGCGTCCATGGCCAAAGAGGTTCTTATCAAGAACGATGCATCTTTTTGTGGTAGAACCGCTTTTACGGCCATGACCGTACTAAATCATAATGATACATCAGTAGCATTTTCAGCTGCCAATGCTCACTGGCGAGATCTTAGAAAGATATGCAAGAACTATCTTTTTTCAAAGGATAGACTTGATGCAACTCAAGGCGTTTGACGAAGACAAGTGCAACAACTTCTCACCCATGTTCAAGATTGTTGTGATACTAATACTCCAATAAAAATTAGCAAAGCAGTCTTTGATGTATACCTGAATTTTATATCCAGCACCTTTTTTTCCAAGGACTTGGCTGATCCTAATGTTACTCCGGATTTTTGGGAGCTGGTTTCGGGTATGTTACATGTAGCCGGTATCCCTAACATTGCTGATTACTTCCCGATCTTGAAAATGGTTGATCCACGAGGCATTAGACGCTATATGAGTGATTGCTATCAGAAGGCAACAGGTGTCTTTAGGGAAGCGATTGCCCAAAGGTTGGAATCTAGAAGGGATGAAGCTCTTGACAAAAAAGGTGATATGCTTGATGTTCTTCTAGATGCCATCAAAGAGAACGAGGACACTAATTTCAAGGAGTTCGAGTTACCAAATCTTGTGCTGCTTCTCACTATACCCATCTACCTAAATAAATTAAAATCATATTTTCTTTTCTTTTATTAGTTTTTTGAAAGTAACATCATATTTTCTTTGGGTTACAGTTGTATAATTATGGGACAACATATTGGTATTCGCAGGAGCTTATAGTAGGAGGAACAGATACAACATGAAGCATCCTTGAATGGGCCATGTCCGAGCTTCTCCGCAGCCCTGTTAAATTGAAGAAAGCACAAAAAGAGCTCGACAGTATTGTTGGAAAAGGAAAGCCGATTGAAGAAGTTCATATTGATTGTCTACCTTATCTGCGGGGTATAGTGAAGGAAACTTTCAGGATACATCCACCAGTTCCATTCTTAGTCCCTAGAAGAACTATCATGGACGCTGAGCTTTCTGGGTTCTTCGTGCCCGAAAATACACAAGTGCTGGTGAACATCTGGGCTATTGGAAGAAACGAAAGCCTTTGAAAGAATGCAAATGTTTTTTTTAGCAAGAGTGGTTTTTGGTACTAGATATCGATCTAAGAGGTCGTCACTTTGAGCTACTTCCATTTGGTGCTGGTCGTCGTATGTGTCCAGGCTTGGCGATTGCAAATAAGATGTTACATCTTATCTTAGGCTCGTTGATTAATTGTTTTGACTGGATGCCAGAGGGAGGAGCCAATCCAGAGAATATGGACATGGCCGAGAGATTCGGCTTCACCTTGGCGAAAGCACAGCCACTACAACCGATTCCTACCAGTATCATAAACTAGTTAATGGCTCAAAAATCATTCAAAGTCTACCTAGTCATGTGGTTTTACTAGTAAATAAACTGTCCTGTTCTTTTTAACAGTAGCTCTATTATGGTGTTTTGTACAATAGTTATCGGAACCGATCCGGCCGAGGCCTCGGGTGAATGGATCACTAGTTCAACTGGTTAAACCGTCGGTTGAACCCTTGGTTCGATTATTTTGGTATTATTTTATTTTTGATCAAAATATATATTTATATAATCTTATATAAGTTATATGCATCTTTTTTAAGGTTTTTTTTGTATAGTTTTCTCCGGTTCAACCGCCCGGGTTTGACTGGGTCGGTCTTGGGTTTGATAACTATGTTTTGTACTCTTCAGAACACTGTTTTGTACAGTACATTGTTGTACTATCTCTTATCAACTTGTGAATTGTTCAATAGTTAGGAGAGTTCATCGATAACCGTTAACATCTAGCAACCAACTCGAAAGCTTGCACCAACAGAAGTACCATCGGGCACCGAATATGACTAATAGAAAATCATATTTTCCACCAGACCCAAAATAATGTGTTGAGATTATCGACTTTTTTACATCCGACGGATGTGATCTACGTTCATCCAGTACGGGATGCTGCTCCCCGGTGAGCGGACAGGGGTTCAGGAGGCAGCGCCCCCTGGCGAGAGTGCGAGGACAATGTGAGCATGGTTGTGCGTCCTGACATCTTGTATTCTC
Source organism: Drosera capensis (assembly GCA_001925005.1). Taxonomy (NCBI): domain Eukaryota; kingdom Viridiplantae; phylum Streptophyta; class Magnoliopsida; order Caryophyllales; family Droseraceae; genus Drosera; species Drosera capensis. The sequence continues at coordinate 75,470 of LIEC01012443.1, forward strand.
TTAGCATGCCTCTGCCATGTCATACGTGGGTGGCATGACAGGCCACGATTGCTAGATTAGATTTATTATAATCATTTCTTTTTATGAGTTTATAAATATAACCCATATATAATATATGGGTATGAGTTTTAAAAGGTTGAGCTGTGATCTAATATAATCTATACGCAATGTATTAGATTTATGAGTCTAATATAATCATTTCTTATGATCTTTTTTTTTATGAGTCTATAAATATAATTCAAAAATTATATATGCATATGAGTTTTAGAAGGTTGAGCTATGATCTAATACGATATGATACGCAATATAATCCTCCTTTCGCATAGTACTTTACTATCATAGTTTGTGGTGGTGTTCTTGTAAGATTTTTCTCCCGGTACTCGGGTTTCACTATGTTAAATTCGTGTGTTTTTGTTGTGCGTTGTCTCGATCAATTGTCTTCAAATCTTTCAATGTGAACTTTGAAATAGAAAGATATCCTCGATCATTTCAAGAACCAAATCATTAAAGTTAAATCCACAACAATTGTGAAAAATTGATTACATAAATCTGAAGGAGAAACTCTTAAACATCATTTGAAGTCTTTTCAAATTCAGAGGACATACATAAGAGCAAGAGTTAAGGCGGTTTCTCGTAGGTGTTCTGATCTCTGAACTCTTGAATCTTGGTTCTTATAGTCCCAACACCATCAGGCTGTATGAAAAGGTGAGTGTTATCCAAGACATGTATTATGAACTTGCGATTGGCAGGCTGTTGGGCATTCAAAGTGATGATGAACTGCGCCATTGGAATATCACTGCCAGATAGATATAACCAGTTTAGAACTGTATGATACAGAATCTGTATCTATATGCGCATCAAAGCATATGTAGAATGAAACTTTATTCCGTACCTAGTCAAAGTCCTACAGCCTGACAACATACTGGCATATCTTTGTCATCTACATTTACAATTATCTGGAAGAACGAAAATATCCAGAAGAATAAAGACTTGCACTAAAGATGTCTGTCATACAAAGAAGAAGTATAGTTTATGGTATTTTAATCGAATCATGTGATAGACAGTTAAAAAAGATTGGTGCAGTGAGCTACACGATCAAGTGAGATGTACCCAAAAATTGATCCGCAGAGCATATTGTAGTTTGTCTAGGTCATATGCCATGAAGCCTATTGAAAATGTGATACGCACAAGGCCATCACCCTGATTATTGCAAAGAAAACTTAGGAAGTCGCTGAATAACACAGCAAAGCTCGAGAGTAGCTGAAGCTAAAGCCTATATCTGAATTGGTAAATAGTCAGCAATCATGAGAATTGCACTTTAGAAAGCCCGAAAGTCTACACAACAAGCATGAACCTATGTTTTCGATTGCTTTGCTGGGTAAGATGCAGTGAGGTAAATTAATGTAAAATTACAGGTCTTGGTCCACATTACCAGGACAGCTTTTCATAATGCATCTTGAGGGTATTGTCGTGGAAGTGTGCACATGTATCAGAAATAACATGAGTAACTAAGATGCTGGTAAATTACAGGTCACACTCCTCTAGTGCTTCAATCAGCAGCAAGAGTAAAGATGGGTAAAAAAAACTGTCAACTTCTTCTGTTATGGCGGGGAAAGGGAGATAGTAGGGATAGCAATAAGATAGACAAAATTCATCTAAATTTTAGGTGCGATGAGGAAATGACTAGATCTTTTTAATGTCAGAAAAAAAAAACATTTGAGCAAAGAGATCTATAGCTCATTCAATTGAATATAACATTAACATAGACAAGGATGGCTGGGGGAGAATGAACTCACCAAGAAATAAACATGCCTTTTGTAGCATTCACCATTCTTCACCTGCTGCAAGGTCATGACAGCAACAAAAAGATAAAAGTTTTTATCCAACAATACCAAAAACATGTAGACACATGAAAATCTGGGTATCAGCTTAGACTATGCGTCGGTGAAATATGCCACATTGCCACGGATATAACTCCACGTTCATTGACAGTTTCAGGTTTTATCACACCTAACAACAAATGGGAACCAACTCTAGCAATATCAACTAAGAATAAGAATCCAGTTGAATCTCATGTATTTTGATGATAACAAATAGTAATGCACTAATATTGTTTTGAGTTTTAATATGTGTAGATGAACAACTTTAGGTTTGAAGTTTGATGGATCTCATGGAATCATGCATCAAGCAAATGATGGACTCGATGATCATTTGGTCCTGCAAAGGAGATGCTCAAAGACTCTTGGATAAGAGTTTTGATGGATGAAGTGAAGATCTTGGATCGAGTCAAAACCTCAAGTGATCGTGAAGCAACTCAAGATCAAATACAAGAGCTATAGGATGCAAAATGGAGATCAGCTGTGTAATGTCTTGTAAAGTGAACACAGGTATGATACTCTTATTTAATTAGCTGAACTCATGAGCATTTAGGACTTCAACCAACCTAAAAAATCGTTCTGGAAAGAACTGCTCCTTTTCATGAACACTTACGATTTTTGTTACGAAACCCTGATTTTTCACTGATAATCCATTTCGAAATAATATCATTTTATATCAGAAACATTTCTATTGTATTATTGTGGACAATTTAGATTCGACTAATAGTTAATTGGTTAGATAAATTTCTTGTTTTTAGGGGATATGGGTAAACTGATTTTTGACCAGACGTTTACTTTGCTTTACCATGTCTTCTACCTTTCCACTTCCCTTGAATTCAATTGATTGTATTTAAGAAACAGAAAAAAAACATTTTTGAAAAGGACGAGAATCACAAGAAGTATAATAGAAAAGGTTTTCGAGAGTTTTCAAAGTGAAAAGCTCGAAACCAGATTTTGGTGATTCAAGAGGTTTGATTGTTCCATTTAAAGAAGACCTAAGGTATATTCGAACCTATATTACTCGTGATTTTACTGATTGAATGAGGTATCAAATCTATATTGTTTCGTTGAGTCAAGTTGTAATCAAGATGTATGCCTCAACATCACTCGTGGAGTGCTCTATTATGTAGATAACCTTGGCCTAGGTTTGTATAGGTGACTACAATCACTAAGGGTGTCTGTATTAGAGTTTTCCTAGTCTTGGGGTAGACTAACGTAAATAAACTTGTAGTTGTGTCTACAGGTGGAGTCTTACAGTAGGGTTTGTAAGCAAGAGAGGCTGTAGATTGTACTTGCGGTGAATATAGTACATTATTGTAGATTGTACTTTCCACTTCCCTTGACTTCAACTGATTGTATTTAAGAAACAGAAAAAAAACATTTTTGAAAAGGACGAGAATCACAAGAAGTATAATAGAAAAGGTTTTCGAGAGTTTTCAAAATGAAAAGCTCGAAACCAGATTTTGGTGATTCAAGAGGTTTGATTGTTTTATTTTATGAAGACCTAAGGTATATTCGAACCTATATTACTCGTGCTTTTACTGATTGAATGAGGTATCAAATCTATATTGTTTCGTTGAGTCAAGTTGTAATCAAGATGTATGCCTCAACATCACTCGTGGAGTGCTCTATTGTGTACATATCCTTGGCCTAGGTTTGTATAGGTGACTACAATCACTAAGGGTGTATGTATTGGAGTTTTCCTAGTCTTGGGGTAGACTTACGTAAATAAACTTGTAGTTGTGTCTACAGGTGGAGTCTTACAGTAGGGTTTGTAAGCAAGAGAGGCTGTAGATTGTACTTGTGGTGAATATAGTACATTATTGTATCTCGACACTGGACGTAACTCTCTGACCAAGTCGGACACGAACTAGTATACATTTTGTGTTTATGTTTTCGCACTGATCATAAATTGCAAAACTGGAATCTGTATAACTCGAGAACTAATCAATTACAAACACCGGTACATTCCAAATTTCAGTACATCGTTTGAAAAAAAAGAGTTAAAAACTTGAAATCCTCAATTCAGCCCCCCCCCCCCCCCCCCCCCCCTCTCCTTAGTATTTTCTGTGAATGAGAACTAACAGATCAAAATCATGAAACTAGGAGGCCCAAGACCATCATAGTCTACAAAGTCAGCCCATCATGACTGTTTCCACTACTTTCCTGCATATGATGGGAGCACCTGGGTTGGTGGTGTTTTCGTAGTTGTTAAAGGCAATGTGATAAGGCACAAGCCAACTTAAGTAACAAATTTTCATGATCAACCAAAAACCAGAAATGTTCTCCATCACCTACGGAACTATGAGAAAGGATAACTAACTACAATTCGTTTAATAATTCATTTTCAAGAGATAAGCACACAACAGGAAGAACAACAAAGGCTGTCGATGATCAGTATAGCAGCTCCGCTGAAAATTTAATCTACAATAAGAAGCTTCCTCCCTTCCTTCTGTTTGTTTACAATATGTGACCAATTTATCGTGTCGCAGAAATCATGTCATGTCTTATTACAACTACAATCAAAGTCCAGTTCATAACCGTAAAAATTGGTATTCTACAACGCACGGTACAAGATCAAATCTAAAAACATCGAAACTCGAGAAAAGAATAGATATGGAACTTACGAGGAATTACACGTGAATAATACCACGACAGAAAGATTTGAGGGCACACTTTACCCGCAGTTAGAAAATGAGAGGTGTGCGAATGAGGGGAGAAGTGACGACCCCGGAGTATGTGGTGAAGAGCGGAGAGGGGTCTGGTCCTTTGGCAGCGAGCATGTATAGGAAGAGATCGGAGGAGATGGGGAGACAGTTTATTGGATCAATTTCATTGATCTGTTAAGCAGGTTGATGAAAGATCACTTGTTACACGAACATACATAGACCATGTTTGATATGCAGGATAAAGGATTCGATACTTAATACTGTTAATCTCATGTTTGTTAGGAAAAATAGTATCGGGATTAACAATCCCGTCTAATCGGATAACCACTCTAATCCACTCACTATCAATCCCACCTCCCATATTGTATTATTAATCCCACCTTTCGGGATGACTATTTAAACACCTAATTAAACCATTGCCCACCGTCTAACGTTGACCGCCGACCGCCCTCAACCACCGATCAGCAACCGTCGACCGCTCACCGCCCAACGTCGACCGCACGCCGTCCACCGTCGATCGTTATTCGGCGACCATTCGAATGACGACTATCGACCCCAGACCTCCGACCGTTTCCCTCCGATTGCCGCCCCCAGCTACTGTCCGATCGGCGATTGTAGACCGTCGATGATAACCACCATCGATCCCTAACTATTGACCACGCGTCGCTGGTCATCGCCCTTCGACCATCCACCACCACCCGTCGCCCTACCCACCATCGTTGTGCAACTCCCGACCCGCGCATGCCTTACGATCGTAGCATAAATACTTTTGTTAAACTTTTGTTTCATAATCCCATCTGTATCAAACATGTCTTATGAAAGACAGGATGTGATAACTAATCCCAGTATTAATAATGAAGGGATTAATAATGCCCACACTATTTATCTTGTCTTATCCCAATTACGTATCAAAGGCCTAAGAGATCTATTGTAAAGATAGATAAGGATGAAAGAGGAAAACCATTGACCAAACATAATACGAGAAATTATATGATCTTTACAGTATCTTACTACTAGTGGAGACTAATGATCCAAGAACACCTTAAAGCACATCGATCGTTCTCCAAATTTGATAGACACCATCGACACGGATAACCAAGAGAACGTTCTCCATGATTCACTAGACCCTTCAAGGTCCCCCCCCCCCCCCCCCCCCCTTTTTTTTTTGGTGCAATACACCAGCAGCATATCCCAGTGCAACTCCAACCCACAAACATGTGCTCAACAAGCAGCTACACAACAATACCACAAATGTCTAAGTTTGGGACAAATTCCTTAACAGCATAGCCTATCAACTCATCAATAACCAAATCATATCCAAACTGATTTCAAGATCCTGTAATCAACCCCAGACCAAAGAGGGGAATTCGTCGGAGGGTTGGGTTACCTCAAGCAGAAGTCGAGCAGGGGTTGTCCGGCGGTGGTGGTGTACGACGACGGTGGCTTATGACAAGGGCGGATTGGTGGCGGCTGAGCAGCGGGCAGCGGGGTTGGGTGAGGCAGAGGGAGAGAAGAGGAGGGGAAGGGAGTCCGGCGGTGGCTGGCGAGGCAGGTGGACGGCGGTTCGATGGAGGCCTGGCTGGACAAGATGCGTGGTGGCTGGAGAGGGAGTGGCTGACCGACGGCAGGGTACGGCGACGACAGGCGGTGAGGCGGCGGCCAGGGCGGCGGGTTTCGTGGGGGGAATTGTTGGTGACTGGGGAATCGGGGGGAAATCGGGGAGGGAAATAGGAAGGATAAGGGGGAAGAAGTGGAGTGGACTCGTGGCTCTTCATAATTGGTTGGATTAGGATAATTTTGAAATTTTGTTATTTGATAAAAATTTATTCGTTTATCATCGAAATAAACATATCAAAATTCTCAAAATTTTGTTAGGAGTTCACATCTCTATTTAGAATATGATTGTGTCAAAACTAAATTTTTCATGAAAAAACATGATTGCATTTTAAATAATACGATTTTATTCTATTTTCGTCTCATTATAAAATATTTTTAAAAAAACAATTAATATATTTAATTTTTCCGTCATCACACATTGACTTCTAAAAATCTGCATATTGATGAATTCAAGCTCCATATTGATAAAATTCTTGCCTAGAAGGCATCATGGGAGGCCACACTCCTCTCATGTATAGGTAGATTGTAACTTGTACCCTCAATTTTGTAGTAAATGGCGCAAGATATTTGTGCTTCCTAAGGCTATGTTGGTTGATATTAATAATAAATATAGAGCATTTTGTCTTACGATACGTTTTTGTATATATTCCAAGCAAATAACACTATCAAGAAGAGATCCAAAACTAAATAGAACCATATATTTGTAAAGTGATCTCATTCTTTAATTAAACAAGAGTGATAATAGTCATCAAACTGCTATTGCCTCATAGTCATCACTTTATATATGATGACTAGAAATCTCATTCTTTGAGTCTAGAAATCTCACGCATATGATGACTGCTGCAGTCATCATATGTGTGAGATTTCTAGACTCAATGCAATCTCAAAGAACCTCCTAAGTTGAAAAAAAAACCTCAAATAGTTAAGCGCCAAGGAATACAAAACCTCCTAAGCCAACATCACCTCGAATAGCCGGGCTTAAGGGAGCATACTTAAAACATCATTTTTTACACTACTCCAAGAGGCAATGCATTAATCAGACAACACACATAAGTTGTCAGGGAGTTTCGCATTTCCAGGTCAGCGGCTTCATCCATGTCTAAAAGACCTTTGAAAGCACAACACATAGTTGGTAATCCTTTGCTACTACCACAAAATATATTTTATTGCTCTTCAATGCTCGAATACATTTGCGTAAGGAATGTATTGTATCTCATGACGCTCTTCATCGAACTGGGGGACAATATGAGAGTGTCGTAAGTTTGACATGTGAAGTGTTAGCGGGTTTTGCTCAATCCTTATGCAAACGATCCTTATACAAACGACCTTAATCCCAAGAATAAAATGAGCCTCGCTCAAATCCTTCATCTCAAATAGAGAGAACAACCACTTTCGAGTGGTAACAATGCTAGCCTTACCATTTTCGACGATTAATATATCATCATAATAAAGTGAAAATATGAGCAAATTCCCATTGGAACACTTCACATGTACATAATAAACTTTATACATACCTATCAACTTTTGCTCCAAGTTTAGCTCGATAGAAACAAGGACCCATTGTCTAAGAAAACTAATTGAGTTCATCTATGAGTTCATCCTGCTACGCTGACTCCCACTAGCCTTGAAGTCCAAAAGACTGAGCCATATAGAACTCCTCCTCAAATTCTCTATTAAGGAATGTAACATTCACATCCATTTGCTAATAACTCAAGATCTAGATATATTATTATCATCGGAATAAGACCCACAGAGACTTTGCCACGAGACATATCTTTCACTTGTCGATCGTCTCATCTGGCTTACGCTTACTATTGAAAACCCATTTTTTTCAATCGTAGAGTGCCAAACCAATTGATCAACTAACTTCTGTACCTGATACCTATTCATGGAATCGCAGTGATAACACGTATGAATTGTCACTTAAAAATAAGAAAAATCACCATGTTAGACTTCATACATGATACAACCAAAAAAGTGATTTTCAAATTTATTGTTGAAAGATATTCATTGTAGTTTTTATTTACTCCCCCGTCCCATATTAAATACAACACTGTCAATTACTATATTATCCAACACATATTTGAGAAAATTCGTTTGTCATCTTAATGATGTAAGAAAATTATGTCATTAGCGTCAATTTGAAAGACATAACTCCAATTATCGTTAGTATTTCACGATAATTTTTCAGAAAACGATGTATGATCGTTCCACAACGCGAGTCAAATTTTATCTCGACATATGCGTCTCTCAAACTGTTGCAAATAATTTAGGACGAAGGAAGTACTTTTTTTTATCAATAAACTATGATTATGAATATGATCATATGTATATGCAATGCCGTTCCACACAAATGATTTGGGAAAATCAAAATTGATAACAAAACATAAGTCAAAATTTTATCGGGTCAAAGAGGCAGCCGCTGTTATCCCAATGGCAACTGCAACATCCCAAACGACTAGTTTAGGCTGAAAAAAAAAACCAAGTCCATAAACACAATCAAATTGCGATATCTTGCTCATTTCCTACAACGTTATCATCCAAATTGTTCAAGAACCCCAACCCAATGCTTGAATTAAAGCAAGAAATGGAGACTAAGAACAAGAATTGAAGCAAGATAAATCTACGAAACCGTAGAAAAAATTGGCAAATGAAAAGAAGTTAGATGTGATTGCAAGGCTACATGATTACTTGAATTTTTAGGCTAAATCGATCATGGAGAGACTCATTACTTTACTCCGTTTTCCCTAGCTTGATTGTGTTTATTTGCTTTTTTTTTTTTTTTCGTTTTTGTTTTCAGCCTGAAACTACGTCATTTTGAATATTACGGTAAATCTGTTGCATTTTCTCTGAAATCTGCCCATCACACCTTGGTATGTCAATTCCGCAACACCAACACCACCAAAACCCCCCACACATACACTCTCACACATACCAACAACAAACTCCGTCAACAATCACTGCACCTACTCCCCTCCTCCACTTCTCCATCACCGGCCCCATGCTCCCCTACGCCACGATCGACGCCGCCGAATCGTCCCTCAACCGCCCACTAACCGCCGCCGAAACCCTATGGTTCAAGTACACGGCCACCAAATCTGACTACAATCTCTACTGTCACAACATCCTCTTCCTCTTCCTCGTCTTCTCCCTCGCCCCCCTCCCCGTGGTACTCGCCGAGCTGGGGAGATGGGCGGGGATTGAGAGGTATAAGATTCAGAAAAAGGCGAGGTTGACGAGGAAAGAGATGTTAGGGTGTTATAAGGCTGTTATGACATTGTTCTTTCTTGTGGTCGGGCCGCTGCAGTTGGTCTCGTATCCGATGGTCAAGGTGCGGGGGTTTCGCATCTGAGGGTTTGTGATGTGAATTGTGGAATGTTGTTTGTGATTGATTAACTTAATTATTGATGTGGGACTGATCAGGAACGGTTTCTTTGCTGCTGTTATAGGAATAAGATTGAATATATCTCACCCTTCATAGATTCATTTCCGATGTTTGTTGTTCATGATTTATGTGAAAGGGATTGGGAAATGGTCGGTATGTTGTCTGTGACATAGACAAGATTGTGAGCATCTCTCGTCCTCCTCTGAAATTTTGATTGTGGATTGTGATTGAGCGATGTTGGACTGATTTGCGTGGGGAGCGGATTAGATGATTCAGATTCGATAACGATGAAATGTGAACAGTGTGATGGTGATTGTGAATCTAGTCTAGGACAAAAAGAGTTGGCTAAATACATGTCGTCCTTCCCAAACCTCTAATTGATAGGATTAGACCTTGTGCTTGACAGGTTTCTGATTAGATGATTTGTGATTGTGATCGTGATCGTGATCCTAGTCTAGAATTTTTTATTTATTTATTTTATTTTTGGTAAGGGGTGGGTTGACTTTAGTTTTCTGTATATTATGTTTGTTATTGATATGTTTCAGATGGTGATATGTTCCTGTGTCTTATTCTGTAGTTGATTGGGATTTCGACGGGATTGCCATTGCCTTCAATGTGGGAGATTGCAATGCAATTGCTGGTGTACTTCCTAATTGAAGATTATACCAATTACTGGCTACATAGGTGGTTGCATAGCGATTGGGGATACACCAAGATTCACAAGGTGCACCACGAGTATGCAGCGCCGATCGGGTTTGCTGCACCCTATGCACACTGGGCGGAGATTTTGATCCTTGGAATACCTTCGTTCCTTGGGCCGGCTATGGTTCCCGGGCACATGATTACTCTTTGGCTTTGGATAGTATTGAGGCAGATCGAGGCAATTGAAACTCATAGTGGGTATGGATTCTGCTATCCCTCCCTTTTTTTTAATCAAGCTGATCATGTTAGATGCTTGCTGCCTGTTTTTACTATTTCTGTATCATGCCTTTCCTGGCGAGCTTTGGAAAAAAGTGATTTTTAAATTGATAAGATTCTTATATGGTTTTACTGTTTTTTTTTATGTGTAGTGATATGACTAAGCTCAGGTTCTATTTGCTCTATTTTCTGGATGATGCTTACTAGATTCGTCCCATGATTATTTATTAGCATTAAACTAGTCTACATGGAGGCATTTATCGGTGGAGGTGTGAACTGTATACAATTTAGTAACTTCAAGTTGCATCACTGCCACTTTATTTTTTCCTATAGTCGTCTAGCATGATTGCTAGGGTAGCCACTCAAAACTGCAGTTCATTGTAGTTGACTTACATTGAGTCTTCGTTAGATTGGGCCTAGCTCTTCTGGGTGAGCAGGCTGACTTCATTTCACGTGCTATTTTCAGCTCTGATTGTGGGCTACGATGGAAATGTATTAGGACTAGAGATGCTTTTCTTGCATAACCTTATTTAGAAGAGAGGACTGGTCAACTGATGCTGTGAGGGTATTATATAGACCTTTGGAGGCAATTGACTTAAGAGGGGATGGCCTAACCGGATGATGGTGAAATGACTGAATGATCTGTTTTACCACTCTTGTCGACTCATGATGTTCTCATACTCGTTTCATATGCACTAGTCACATATGTCACGGGAGTTCAACAGTATGCTTGTGGAAAAGAAGAAATTTAAAACCTAGAGGAGAACATAGCAGTCCAAACAGAAGCTAAGCTTTAGGAACCTTTGCGTGAAAGACCACCATATGCCAACTACATTTCATTAAGAAGTTGTTTGTATCATCATAGTTTTGGCGAGGTGCATATTTTAATCTTTGATAATTATTTGGCAACAAGGGATGAATGAGGTTTGAAATGGATGATGCATGTTTTCAATAAGTGGGATCAAGTACTGAATCTGCTAATTATGCAATGTGCACTTCAGAATGGGAACTATGTCAAAAATCTCTCTTAGTATCTTATCTAGAGAGATTGATTGATGAGTATTTTTCAGGTAAAGATCTAAGAGCTTATTTGATGAGATTTGATATGGAAGAATTTGTCAATAGTACTGTAGGTAGTTAAAAAATGACTAAATTGACTGAGAATCAATTTGATTCCGGCCTCGAATAGTGATGATAGAAGTTATTTAGCTATTGAAATGTGTAAGAATTCATGCCAGAGAAACTGCCACCTCTGAAATGAAGGTAGGTTTTAAGCTAGGGTCGTCTTGAGTCCAGATTTGCTAGCGGTGGTAATGGAGTATGGACAAATTGTCTAGGGACGTGGAGGACGAGGTATCGTGGTTTGTACTCCTTGTTGATTATATTTTGTGGTGGATAATATAAGAAGAAAACGGGAATGCGAAGTTAGAGGCATGGAGAGGAACTTTGGAAAGTAAGAGTTTAAAGCTTAAAAGAGTTCAAGGGCTTGGATAATACGTGGATTATCTTTTCCTTCGCATTATCATACAGTTTTTTGGTTTGGTCAAATGGTTGTTTCAGAATGGCATGGCTTCTTTGTGAATCGTAATTCATCATCTCAGTGGTTAAAGTATGCATCTTGCTGAACGTTAACTTTATGTGCAATAACGATGTGAATAGAAGATATCGAGTTTTCTTTTTTATTATATGATGCTAAACAGAGATGTAATTACTTTGGTTAAGACAATTAGCACAATAGGTCTGTATAGCTTAGAACTTGAATGTGTCTAAGGATCATGTTCTGGAGTCTTCACCCCTGGCAGAACTCATACCGGTCCCATGACATTAAATCTGATTTAAATTCCAATTTGCTTTCTTATTATTATTATGTGTAATTACATTGCTACCCTCGATAACATACTATGGGAACAAACTCTGAATGGCATACCATGGGAACAAAACTCTGAATTAATATACTATATTGATTTCAGTGTTGATAATTTTTTACATAGCTTGGGCCATTTCTTAGAAAACAGCTTTCAACTATTTAGGATATCGTTCAGCCTCGAGAGTGTAGCTTCTCATGCTAGTGAAAGCCCTTCTCCGAGGAGATAGTGAATGATCAATCATTAAGCATATCAAGATTGATTGAAAGTAAAGGGTCCAGGAAAAATGCCTGCATAACCTTTCATAGGAACAATTTGTTACCAATTACTTTCAAAAAAAAAAAAAAAAAGTGTTGCTGATTGCAAAATGCATATATCCTACCAAGTCTCGCAGATCATGGTCAAAGTTGGTATGAAACCAGTTATCAAGTCACTGTAGTTGGGCAGTCACACATATGCTTTAGAGCTCTAAAATAATTCTAGCATGAGGTTTTATGTATTCACTTGGTCCTTTTTGTCTTTTGCTCGCAATGTTGGTACTTTTTTTTCTTCAAGATAAATTTATTCCCAGCTTTTCCTAGTAGAAATGCACAACCATTTTTTACTTTGCTTCGCTCTGGAATGTTGTGCGAGACAGCTAGTTTTTCCCGAAAAGAGTTATTTTCCGTCTAGCATCACTTGTTGCTTGAGATATTGTCATCATTAGAATGTGTCTCTATGTGCCTAATTGCCGCTCACAGGTACATTTATTCACTCGGGAAAATTGTTAACCGTTGTAGGTATGATCTGCCCTGGACTCCGACAAAGTATATTCCCTTTTATGGTGGTGCTGAGTATCATGATTATCATCATTATGTTGGAGGACAAAGCCAAAGCAACTTCGCTTCTGTATTTACATACTGCGATTACATTTACGGAACAGACAAGGTTTTGTTATGATTCGGTCCGCTTTTCTAGTTATCTTGTTAAACTCAGTGTTGATGGGCAATATCATTGTGTTTATTTGTTGGTCAGGGTTTCCGATATCAGAAGAAGGTCCTTGCAAAGGTAATCAATGCAAACACATTTACTGTGTTTTTATGTGCAGTTCACTTCTTGAAGAGATTTTCCTTGAACATCTGTTTACCCAAACTTGTTCCGAGTCATTACAATTGAGATATCTGAAACATTGATCTTGTTATCTATGCTTACCTCATCTTTGTATCTCTTCTGAAACATTGGTCTCGTTAACCTTTCCTTGTATGCTTAAATTCCATGTTCCTTATAAAACATGATCGGATTTTGATTTCTTTCCCACCTGATACAGATAAAAGAGGAATCAGGACAGAATGGTCAAGCAGTCGGAGACGTTCCTGTGCAGACTTTCAAATCAGAATAGTAATCCTGCTCAATAAGAGGCATGTAGAGGCTCCCATCTCTTTCGTCGTAAATGAAGCTCTGTAGATTTAACAATGAAGTTGTATATGCTCGGTGTAATTGTATTGATTGCTACCAGAAGGTTCCAGTTCTGAGAACCTGAGAACCTGGATGACTTTCGTGTTTGTGGGTGAAAATAGCCCTTGACATTGTGGCTTTCGGACTTCGGACTTCCGGAATGTAGCATTCGAGACTACTCTCAGTACTTTCTCCGTCTAAGTCCAGATACAATCATTCGATCGGATCCAGTATAAAATTTTAAATGAGTTGATTTTTGTGGATGTTAACAAAAAAGAATATGTTTATTTATAAAGATAGCGGGGTTTATTGTGCACTTTAGCAAATCATGATTTAATATTTTTTAGATGAGAATATTATTCAAAATGAAATATTGTAAACATTTTGGAATAATTTAAATAATATATATATATATATTAAATTTAGAGTACGATATCATGGTATGTCATTCCATGCTATCCCATGATATGTCATCCTTAATATATTTAATGATCACCAATAATTATGAAAAATAAAAAATAATTTTTTTTCATGTTATCTCTTTTGTACTTTATAGATATTTTTAAATCCTTTAAATATGTTATTAAAAAAATATATGTATAAATGTTTTGTCGTTAGTGTTAAGTCAAGAATTTTTGCCCAAAAGAAAAAAAAGATAAATTTTTTTATATCACTCACTATAACAATTTGATATAATTCATGAAGTGATTTGAATAATTCAAAAAATATAATAATTTTCGTAAAAAAAATTGGAGTGAAACCAAGGAAAAAAAAGATTTTAAGGATATGGAAGTGATTTGAATAATTCAAAAAATATAATAATTTTCGTAAAAAAAATTGAAGTGAAACCAAGGAAAATTGGAGCGATAATTTCATACAAATTATATTATAAAAAGCATGTACTTTTATATTGTTAAATATAAAAAAAAATCATAATTTCATACTTTTATAAAAAGCATGTAAAAAGAAATTTTACGAAAATATTTGACAACATTATCAAATAATTTCTAAATAATATGGAAGTTAATTTAATCATATTATTATTTTTATATTGATTTTGTCACATACAAATGAATGACCTTGGATTTAAAAAAAAAAAAAGAAAAAGAACCCAACCCAACTTTTCACATTCCGTAATCGCATTATCTTTCATTCAACTCCAAAAGAAATGATGGATACATCATGTATTCAAATCCCTATACATCATATACTAACAATTAAGAATGCAAGACCAGTAAACTCCAAAAGGAGATCACATCAGCTCCTGTTCTTATTCAATGTGGGTCAAAAATCCTGTAACTTGATAGCATAGGCCAAACTTCTTGACAATCTCTTCAGCGAATCTAGTCTTTCCATTGAAAACCCTCTTATTTCTCTCCATTACTGAACCATCGAAGCCACAACTCCCATATCTGTCAGCTGATTGCAGCTTAAACATAGGCAGTTTAAGGAGCAAACTAGCTGAGAATAAGGACAAGTAAAGAAAAGGTGATCTCTTGTTTCAACCTCGACACTGCAGACTCACACAAGTCATCAACTATCATATTCATCTTATAGACCCTTTTTGTTTGACTCTCAATTGGTCCATAGCAGCCAACCACGGAATAAAGCCATGTCTGAGAAGTAACCTCCTTACACCAGCATAATCTCCACCAAGCCTTTTTAATCAGTATAAATCCCAGTGACACCATGCTTTCATTACAAAACTTTTCACATTACAATATTTGAAATTTCATTCCAAAAAAATAAAAATAAAAATAAAAATAAATCATCTTTTTTTTTTGTTTATTCATTTCATTTTATCAAGTTAGTTCATGAATTTAACTATTAATTGAATAAAAATATAATCATTCATTATGCAATAAAAGTTACTTCTATTTTGTTTTACGTGAAAACTTTTCATAACAAAATTAAACAAAAAAGTGTCATTGATTGTATATATATTTCGAGAATCCATTATAATCGATAAAATCGAAACAATTTCAAAAATATCCAACATGATAGTATATATATAACAAAAAAATATTAACGATATCATAATAAGTAAATTTAATAAATAACCAATAATCAATTTATTAATAATTAATCTCTTATTAGATTATTTCATTTCTCGCGTATGGTGCAAGTGACATATTAGTCAGCATAAGGTGTAAATAACTTCGGGTCAATGGGATGGATCATTATAAACAGAAGGGGGCCTTATTCTAGTTTCACCTAAGAATAACAACAAAAGGAACAAGCTTTGTTGACCTTAAAATAGTTCTTTAAAGTGTGAAACGAGGCGCGTAAAGTACCCCATCTATCTAGATACTCTAATATAGCACCCAAACGATAAGAGGAAAACGAAAGGGGGTTGAACAGACTGTCATGCCATGCATGGTATCATATTCATAGGTTCAAGGATACAGTAAAAGTGATCTTCTAACATCAAAAGCAGTGATTCTTGATGGAGACTAATCATTGTACTCATTTCCAGAGATGAAACATAAACAAGAAAGATACCGCCAAATTCCCACTTTCATCTTGTCTCAGATTTCCCAGTCATACACAAATATTCTCTCTTCCTATTATCCCCTTTATTCCACGTGTTTTACAATATATATATATATATATATATTAAAAATATTATTTTATATACATGAATATAAATTTTATTTTTCATATCAAATTACGTCTGATATCCGCAAGTACTAGGTTGAAGTAAGTAACTTACATAACAATTGATGTTTCACGATATTTGATCGTTATTGCACATGTGTCAAACTTTGTATCGACATACGTGCAAAGTCAAAACGTTACAAAGTTTATGGGATGGAGGAAATATTACTTTGTACGCATAAATAAAAGTTTCATTTTCATATTAAATAATATCTAATCGTCCCGCAACATGTATTATGTTAAAGTACATAATTTATACAATCATTGATGTTTCACTTTAAATTTACAAAAAACTATGTTTGATCCTCGTTGTACGCATGTCAAACTTTGCATCGACATGTCAAACGAGTCAAAACGTTGCAAAGTTTATGGGATGGATGGAATATTATTCTATGCAGATTAATATAAGTTTCGTTTTCATATCAAATAATGTTAGTTTATGGGATGGATGCATGCGATCAATGTTGTTTTACCCTAGAACATTATACTAGCACACTAGAATACTAAGTTTCAAAGTTCATACTAAGTCACTCACAATCTTTACAAAGGACCGTTCATGTGTGTATGATGCAATGATCTTGCTGGCAAGTAATTGAATGATTGGATGAGCGATTGATGCAAAGCGCTCAATCAGGATGTTTATGATTAGTACAGGACTAACCACAATCACGCAGATACACCCCACTTTGGATTCGAAAAGTGCAGCAATTGGCAAGACCGTGCGTGGCCCTGATATGCAAAATGGAAATGTTCCACGGCATAATATACACCAAACATCCTGCACACAAATCATACCAGTACAAAAGATCTCTCTTGAATCGTTACACAACTAGTATCAAGGAAACTTACTTACACTCACAAGTTCTCTATCGAATAAGAACCATCGACGACGACCCCTTTATCAACAAGATCGCCATTGGCAACAAAATCATCACGGCCAATGGTTGTGTTGTAGTGATTATGGTACCTGCAAAGCACCTTGCACTTGACCACATTATCATACACATAGAAACCCGGCGCAACCATGATCCTCACCGTCGACGGAACCAGCTTTCGGGCCTTATCTGCGCCCATATCCTCCATATAAACAGATGCAAACTCCGCCCCCTTGTCGACCCTGAAGATCGGCAATGTAGGATGCACAGAGTTAGCCAGCAAGTGAACCAGCCACACGCTCTTCGATGCCCCAAAAAACGCGTGCAACAGCTGCTCTGGCCACGCCTTGTTCCATCCCAACAAGGCGACGATCTTGCTCATCTTCCTGTCGCAAAACCCGCTGAACTCCTCATCGAAATGCCGAGTCCCTTTCGTTAGAACCTCCTCCCACGTCAAATCCCGTAACACATTGTACGAACCGTACTTCGCTTCGCACCTATCTATCGGATTCAGGATCCCATTCGTGGAGTTCTCAGCAAACCGAGCAGACTCAAAATCCTCGAAAAATGCCAAATTGAGCAATGCCTCTAGATAGAAGAGTACCCCCTCTCTTGGGTTTTTCGAAACCGAGATCTTGACGTCATAAGGTTGGAGGAGGATCGTTATCCTATCCGTCACTTTCCCTCCCATCTGCCGGAGCTGAAGCGTCAGCGCCCGGCTGAGCACCCTGACTGACTTCCTGGCATCGGATACCGACACGAGGAAATCCTCGATAACCTTATCGTGCTCGTCCGATTTGAACAGTGGATAATGAAAGAACTTCGGCACCACAGTCGTCGTCTCATAATTCTCTGGAGATGTAGTTCTTGGATTCTGTCCAGCCGAGCAGATTTCGAGCCCGGATTTAAGATTCGTACAATACAATTCGAGTCTGTTGAGCTTCTTCTCCAGGTCAACCATCGAGCTCTTGGCCCTCGTGGCCTCGAGACTCGCCTCGTCCCTCTTCCTCGTCGCCTGCATCAGCTTCTGCGACAGCACGGCTACCGCGATCTTCCACTGCTCTTCCGATCTCGTCGTGTCTGCCTCCGACGAGGATGAGCCCGACAGCCTCGGGCTCTTACGTGACAGAGTTGAAACGATCGATTTCATTATCCCGTTGGGACTCGCCATCGGGACCACCGTGGTTGTCTTCTCGCGGTTGCTTGGCCGGCAGTTGTTGCAGGAGACCGAGCGGGTGTTTTCGTCGGTCTCGGTCACGTCGCTCTCGGATCTCTTCCCGGCTCGGACACACTTCTGGACCGGAGTCGGGTGATGGACTATCGTCTCGGATACACTACTTCTGGTCGATCGAGACGCCATTGACATGGCGCGTTGTCTTTCTTCGTTTACTTCGTTCTCTTCCTCCTCTTGAATCTGAGAAATCAAAAGGAATGAAATTGTGTTAGTGTTTTATCAACCAACACCCACCGCCGACAACAACTCTGATAATTCAGTCCCGGATAAACCTCTGGAATGAACCGAGATGTACATAGTCTGTCAAGAACTTACGGGAGTGAAGTGGTGTGAGCGAAAGGGAGGGAGAGTAGGAGATTTGGAGGGTTTGGAAGAAGTGGAAGTTGATGGAGAAGAGGAAGGAGCCATGGAGAAAGATGGCTCTGTTCGTTCTTTGTTCGTTACCTTGGCCTATCCGCATAAAGGGGATTTGGGGTGCAAATAGGCAGATGGTGGTTTTTTTGTTAATGGAACTGCGCAGGGTGTACTATAATTGGTTTTATGCGCACTACCCGTAAGCTGATAACTTGATATAAAGAAAAACAAAAACATATCCGTACAGTAACATCTTCGTATTATTTATTTTTCATCGATCAAAACACATTTGTCTATCTGTATTTATTAGCCAAACCACTGATTTTTTTCCTTTTAAATAACATAAAAACTTAATGTATCAAATACACAACAATTAAAAAAAAATACAGAAAAAAGATTTTTCACCAACCTTCCTTGTACTTCACCATATACATCAATTTGATCCTGAGCCAACACTATCAAGGTAATTGATATTTCGATAGCACATGCAATGTTCGGATTTTTCGGTGTGATTTTAATCTGATCAAACTAAGTTATGATAACTTGAACAAGATCTATAATCTTTATTTTAAGAATCTGATCTCAAGAAGTCTATCATTTTCCACTAAAAGAATTCCGGATAATTTAGTTTGTAAAACTAAAACTCATGTTATATATAAGGTTTTGTAGCAAACCATGAAGAAAATGAATCAAGTCCATAAATTTTTGTGTAACATAACCGGCATTGATGTTCGTCATTAGAACCAATTGGGTCCACCTCAATGACTATAATAATTGATGCTTTGTTTCTAGTTATACTTTTCATGCATGGATAAAGCGTAAAATAGTTATTCCTTTTGCATGCTTTACATGTTAGTACAAAAGATAAGAAATGGGGCGTATTCAGCGTATTTCGTGTATATTGAATGGGAGATATGCAACTCCTGTCACCCACTCTTGCCATCACAACATGAATAACCTAAGAACTATCACTAAACTTATTTTTTCCCACTATCAAACTTATTTGATCCTGCACAGTTCAAGTTATCATAACTCAGTTTGATCAGATTAAATCCGAACATTGCATGTGCTATCGAAATATCAATTTGATCAACCTTGATAGTGTTGGCTCAGGATCAAATTGGTGTATATGGTGAGGTACAAGGAAGGTAACCTAAACAATGAAGAGTCGTCTGCACAGTTTGATAGTTCTTATGGTAACCTAAACTTAAGAGGCCGGTATTTGATAGACGAGGTATTTGATATTTTCAGCTTTTTGAATGTGCAAGTGAACAGGAATCACGGAAAATGAAATGTGGCTCATTTCAAGGAATTAATTTGAGAGTGAAAAGAAAAAAACTTGAAATGATAAGACAAGACAAATATCACTCTCATAACATTTATGGCATATATTTTCAAGCAGTGAGCTGTAACATTGAATGAGCTCCTGTTTTTAGCAAATGCATTAACTTCTCTGCTGATAAGCTTCAACTACCCAAAAATATTGAATTTCCACCAACAAAAAATAGGCAGTAGTAGCTGAAGCAGCTGCGATGCATAAAGGAAAGCAGCATTTCCGCCTCAGAATCTAAAGAGGTCTGTTATAATTGAAAATATGGAGAGGAAATATGGTCTTGTTGGCTGAAATCGAACTAATAGTATGTGGTGAGATAGTGAGATTTGATGGAAAGTGAAAATTCCTTTCGTTTTCTATTTTTTTTTTATTGATGTGCCACACTCTAGACATATCAATCCTACATCGGTACTTTGTTATATAACACACACACAAGCGTGGAGTACAAACAGTGCAGACGTGCACACACAAACGTGGAGTACTTTTGGTGCCTAACAAAACCCACAAGCGTGCGACGACTATTTACAGTGTGGGTGTGCTACTTTTCCCAGTCAGGATTATCGGCTCACAGGTCTCATATGTGAAATTTATGGCGTGTAGTTACTAATGTGCATTTTGATTCGCGCCAATAAAGGATAAGATTCATTTTTTATAACAAAGTTATCAAAAAATATTAATAAAATTTTAAATTATGTATTTCAGATATGGAACAAGTAGATAGACATTCTGTATTTGTTACCCTTCTAATCTGCACAGATGTATTTTTATCTCCTATTATGTCATCATGTGTATGTGCCTTAATCCATCTTTTTTTGTCTTGTTCATTAGTTTTCAATTGTTGTTGAGATTGTTCTTCAGCCTCTGCTGCAGTGTCATTGTGTGCAGACGACTCTTCATTGTTTGCAGTTTTGATAACCTCTTCTGCAGCCTGTTCATTGCATATACATTCCTCATCAAATACATTCGTATCCCTTATGAATGTTACTGTTTCATCCTATGATACATGAACTGACTCCTCAATAGTCTGTGTTCTCTTATTATATACTCTAAATGCTTTGCTGTTTGTAGAATATCCTAAGAAAGTTCCCTCATCTGTCTTAAGATCAAATTTCTGTAGATAACTTTTATCATTGTTGCGTATATAGCATATGCATCCAAAAGCATGAAAGTATTTGACACTTGGTGTCTTTTCTTTCCGCAATTCTTATGGGGTTTTCATATAAAGTTTATGAATTTTGCATCGATTCTGAGTATTGCAAGCTGTATTAACTGCTTCTACGCAGAAGCTTTTAGATAAGTTTGCATTAGAAAGTATTGTCCTAGTTGTCTCCATGAGTGTTTTATTCTTTCTCTTAGCCACATCATTTTATTGGGGTGTTCTAGGTGTTGAGAAGTTGTGTTTAATTCCATATTCATTGCAGTAAACATTTATATCTGTCTCATCAAATTCAGTGCTATGATCACTTTTAATTGTGATTACTTCTATGCCTTTTTCATTCTGAATTTGTCTCAGAAATCTGATCACCAGACTGTAAGTTTCACTCTTTTTATATAGTAATATTACCCATGTATATCTTGAATAATCATCTACTATAACTAGAGTGTACCTTTTTCTGTTTAAGCTTTCTACCTCAACTGGACCAAAAAGATCCATATGTAACAATTCAAGAATTCTAGTTGATTCTGAAGAGTTTAAGGGTTTAAAGCTTGTCCTAGCCTGCTTTTCTTCCTGACATGGTCTGCATAGTTTATCCTTTTTGAATTTTATTTGAGAGAGTCCTCTTATTAGGTTTTCCGAGGATAATCTGGTTATAGTCTTGAAATTAAGATGAGCTAATTTTTTATGCTATAGCCAGTTTGTATCTTCAGCTTCTTTAGTATAGAAACATGTCATTTGTTCTGATTGTGATGAATCAAAGTCTACTGCATAAATATTCCCTTTCCTTACCCCTAGTTATTTGATTTCTTGTGTGATTTTATCATTTACTTGGCATGTATCATAAGTGAATGACACATCATAATTTTTATCACATAGTTGACTAATGGATAACAGGTTATATTCTAAGCCCTTAACATAAGCAACATCTCTAAAGATTAAAGAACCTGTACCAAGGGTTCCATAATTTTTAGTTGTACCTGCCTTTTCACCTCCAAATTTGACAAGAGGTCCTTGTTTTTTTTCTATAGTCTTCAAGGATGGATTTGCTTCCTGTCATGTGTCCTGAGCATCCACTGTTCAGGTACCATATGCCTTTTTGTCTTTCTTGCAATAAAAACATAGAGAATTTATACATGGTACCTACTCATTTGGGTCTTTATTGGTTACCTTTTGGAATCCACACTTGAATTATCTTCTTGTGAGAGTTCTAGCATTCAAATGATTTGTGGCCTTTCCACAAGTAAAGCAGTAGACCTTTGGCCTTATGCTTCTTAGTGGTCTGCTCCACTTCGTTTGCTGCTCTTGACATGAGCAGATGTGTTTCGAATATGGATTTCTCAAAGTTGTTCTCGAGAAGTTATTCCATACTGAGTCGTTAGGTGCATGCTGAACTTCATAAGGCCTTTCTTTGAATTCCTTTTTAGAATTCCTTACCTTCTCCTCCTTATGGTATTTATCATAAGTCTGTACTGGTAATCTGCTGCAACTCTTCTAAGGTTTAGCAGTAGAGATCTTACTTTGTAGTAAAGATCTCTTGAGCATACTGCTCTTAGTCACTTGAGCATACTGCTCTTAGTCAGTATTGTTTGTGGAGTTGAGCTTTTGCTCTTTTGCACAGTCTGTGCAGCAGAGCATTGGCTCTTATGCACATATACTGCAGTAGAGATATTCTTCTTCTGTACACTTGCTGTAGTAGAAATATTCTTTTTCTGCAGAGCTTTTATCGTGGTCTGCTTAGCTTTCTTGGTAATGACCTTTTTATCGGCATTGTTGTTCAACCAGTCGTTATATCCCAACCCAGTTTTATCATGGGAGGATTGACCTGTGTTGAGCAACTTTTGCAAACCTAAGGTCTTACCATTCCAAGCATCTACTTGCTTCTGAAGCTTAGTGTTTCTTAATGTAAGTGTTTCCACTACTGCATTGAAAAATTTCACCTTTTCATTTGCTCATTTCAATTTATCATAAGCATTGATTAGACTATCATTAGTCTCCTCATTTAAATTGCATTTCTCTTTCAGAATTGCAATCTGCTTAAGATTTTCTTTATTTTTATTTAAAAGAGAAACAAAGTTCTCAGAGATTTCTTAAAGGACTTCCTTCAATTCTTCTATGGTGGCATCTGAGTCAGAGAGATCAAATACCTGCTTTTGTTCATCTTCTCTAGCCATGAGACATAGCTGAGCATTTGATATGATATCTTCATCATCAGAGTCTGTGTCACTCCATGTCTTTGTTGCATATGCTTTGTCTCTTTTTTTTCTTCCAGAGGTGACTTTGTTGTGGTTCTTCTTGAATTTTGGTGGAGACGAGTCTTGTGTTGGTCGTCTCTAGTTTGGACCAAAGTGTCCTGGTTTGGCACAGTTGTAGTAGACTTCTTTCTCTGCTTTCTTCGTCTTTGAGAGAAAGTTCTTTTTGAGATTCCTTTTCTTGAATAGCTTCTTGAACTTCTTTCCCATCAATGCAATTTCTTCAGATAATCCTTGTTCACTTACCGACGAGGTGTCTATGGTTTCCTGTTCTGTCATAGACTTCAGAATCTTCTCTTGAGCTTTGAAAGCAAGAGTCTTCTTTCTTGCATCGTCTATTTGCTTCTTCTACTCAACTTCCAGATTGTATGTATGTGATACACCATACAGTTGAGCCAGAGACATTTTTGTTAGATCTCTGGATTCACTTATGGCTGTGGTCTTTGTATTTCAGATTTCACCAAGATATCTTACAAAGTTTAGGTTGACTTCCTTGTTTTCGAAAGTTTTTTTTCCTAAAGTTTTGAGATTATTGATGAGAACATTGAACCTTTCGAAGAAAGTAGTCAGATTCTAACAAGACAATGTCTTACATTCTTTCGTCTATTGAGTTGAGATGTGCAAACATTCTCAATTTTCAGTGGTTGAACTTTTCGAAAGAGCATGTTGGAGGTTCTCCACTGTTAGGACATTTGGGAAACTTTGGTGGTGTCATTGTTCTTCATAGAAACAAAACTGTTAGTAACTTCTTTGTAAATAATGAACTTTTTCTTTCTATATACTGTTAAGTTTGAAAAGTCAGGTTTTGATACCAATTGTAAGGTCCAAGTTTCAACCTAGAGGCG
>LIEC01012443.1:99961-206560 GCA_001925005.1 Drosera capensis
GGGGGGGGGGGGGGGGGGGGGGGGGGGGAATAGGTTGTTTTAAAATTTTATTCAAACTTTTGATATAGAATACTAGTTCTTTATAGACCACTGTTCTATGCAGACTACTTAGGTAGTCTGTAGATGACAGTTGGTGATCTGTAGTAGAGAGTTAAAACTCTTTGAGTTTTATCTCTATTTGGCTGTGATTATTTGTTTTTAACAGTTTTAAATATCAATGCAGTAAAGACAAGTAATAGACACAATATATATACTGGTTCAGACACTCGATATCAAATGATAATCGAGAGCTTAGTCCAGTCTTTCCTTGTTGAACAGTGTAGTCAAGTCAAGAGGTGAGTATACTATCTTCTTGTTTGAGCTTATAAGAAACTTCCTTTCAATAAAGATACCTTTGGAAGAAAGGAAAGAGGCAAAGCTTATGCGGCAAAGACATGGAGCGACACAGACTCTGATGATGAAGATATCATATCAAATGCTCAGCTATGTCTTATGACCAAAGAAGATGAAAAGAAGCAGGTATTTGATCTTTTTGATTCAGATGCCACCATAGAGAAATTGAAGAAAACCCTTCAAGAAACTTCTGAGAACTTTATTTCTCTTCTAAAAAAAATAAAGATAATCTTAAGCATATTGTAATTCTCAAAGAGAAATACAATTTAACAGATGAAAAGACTAATAATAGTCTAATCTATGCTCAAGATAAACTAAAAGAAAAAATTAAAAGGTGAAACTTCTCAATGCAGTAGTGGAAACACTTACCTTGAGAATTACTGAGCTTTAGAAACAAGTAAATGATTGGAATGGCAAGACTTTGTGCCTGCAAAAATTACTCAATACAGGTCAATCCTCCCTTGATAAAACTGGGTTAGGATATAACGACTGCTTGTACAACAATGCAGACAAGAAAATCATTGCCAAGGAAACAAAACAGACTACTACAAAAATTGTGCAGAAGAGGAAGACCTCAAATGCATAAGTCATGCAAAAGAGTAATACCTCTACTATAGCAGGTGTACATAAGAGAAAAACTCTACTGTACATAATGTGCAAAAGAGTGAAAGCTTCACTGCACAGAAAGAACCAAAAAACAAGAACAACCTATAGAAGAGATCTTTACTGCAAAGTAAGACCTCTACTGCTCAAACCCAGAAGGGCTGGAGCAGAACACCAGAACAAACCTATCATAAAATACATAAGGCCAAGAGTCTTACAAGGGGATTTAATGAAAGGCCTTATGAAACTCAACATGCACCTAACTACTCAGGATGGAACAAAATCTCTAGAACAACTTAGAGAAAACCATACTTGAGACGCATCTGCTCATATCAATTGCAATAGACACAATGGAACAGACCATTAAACTTGTATCATACTTGTAGACCATGTCAGGAAGAAAAATAGACTAGAGCAAGTTTTAAACCCTTAAACTCTTCAGAATCAACTAGAATTCTGGAATTATTACATATTGATCTTTTTGGTCTAGTTGAGGTAGAAAACTTAAATAGAAAGAAGTACACTCTAGTAATAGTAGATGATTATTCTAGATTTACTTGGGTAATGTTCTTACATAAAAAGAGTGAAACTTGTAATCTGCTAACAAGGTTTCTTAGACAGATTCAAAATGAAAAAGGAATATAAGTCATCACAATTAAAAGTGATCATGGTACTGAATTTGAACAAACAGGAATAGATGTCTACTACAATGATCATGGAATTAAACACAACTTCTCATCACCTAAAACATCTCAACAAAATGGTGTGGTTGAGAGGAAAAATAAAACACTCATAGAGACAACTAGGACAATGCTTTTTGATGCAAACTTAGATAAAAGATTTTTGGGCAGAAGTAGTCAATATAATTTGCTATACTCAGAATAGATGCACAATTCACAAGCTTTATAAGCAAATCCCCTACGAATTATGAAAAGGAAAGACACCAAGTACCAAATACTTTCATACTTTTGGATGCATATGCTATATACACAACAATGATAAAAGCTATTTACAAAAATTTGATCCTAAGATAGATTAGGGAAGGTTTTTAGGGTAGAAACAAATAACAAAGCTTTTAGAGTATACAATAAAAGAATATAGACTGTTGAGGAGTCATCTCATGTATCATTTGATGAAACAGAAACATTCATAAGAATACAAATGTATTTGATGAGGAATGCGCATGCAATGAATAGGCTACAGAAGAGGTCATTAAAACTACCGACAAGGAAGAGTCATCTGCACGTAATGACACTGCATCAGACAATGAAGAACAACCACAAAAACGATTGGAAACTAATGAACAAGACAAGGGAAGATGGATTAAGGCACATACACAGGATGACATAATAGGAGATAAAAATTCATCCGTGTAGACTAGAAGGGAAACAAATGCAGAATTCCTATCTGCTTGCTTCATATCTGAAATAAAACCAAAGGTAATAAGTGAAGCTCTAAATGATCCAAACTGGGTAGATGCTATCCAAGAAGAACTAAATGAGTTTCAAAGAAATGAGGTATGATATCTCACACCAAGACCAAAAAACTATCCAGTTATTGGCTGCAAATGGGTATTTAGAAACAAATCTCACTCCAGACCTTTGACCAAACCACCAGCAACTATCCTCTGTTGCAACCTTTAGTTTGCACTCAGTCTCTGCCGCAATCGTAGTCTGTATCCCATACTGCAACCCTAGTTTGCACCCAGTCTCTGCTGTAACTCTAGTCTGTACCCAGATCTGTTGTACATTGATGCATTCTGTGTAGGTCATCGTTTCCAAGCTCAATCCTAAGATCTTAGAGCCTTTGACGTTCTTTTGTTGCTCATCAATGCAATAGTCGTTCATCTAAAGTCCTCTGTAGTATTCTGCATTTAGTGGCTTGCAGGATGTCCATACATCTGCAGCCGTTTGCTCACTGGCATCTAACCTATACTACAACTACCTACTTGACTTCTAGCCTAAACACACTAACTATATTATGACTAATAAATCTCAGTTTTGTTACATCAATTTCTATACAAATTGAGAGATTGCATATTCCTATCAATCTTTCCATAAATTGATGCTAACAAAAACTCATATGTAATACAACACGTACACTTTCTTATCTAACTGTTTAGATACTATTTGTTGAAACTAAATTCAACTTAATTACATTGTCTTTAAACAAAAAAACAACATAATTACAAAAAGGAGGAGTACAACAATTTCAAGCTTATCTTTGGTGCTTCTTTCCTTTGCTGCTCTTATGCCTTCGTTTTTCCTCAGATTCTTTGTTGCGTTTTTGATGCCTTTCCTCTAAATCTCTATAGTGTCGTCTGCGTTCTTCGTAGGATTTCTCCTTATGATGGCTAGACCTTTTAGGAGACGGCTCCCTTGGTTATTTAGAGGAACTTTTCCTTTTTTGCTGCAGATGACTTCTCCCCCTGAGTTTTAGATAGGGTCCTCTGCTACTCAGCTACAGGCTTGCTTGGAGTCTTTTGCTGCTCTACTTCAGATGGCTTCTCCCCCTTTTTATTAGCATTGAGGGTACAGGTTAGTGCTTCAAGAGCAGTTCGGACGGCTTTGAATTCAGAGAAGATGTTCCTTTGAACTACTTGCAGTTTGGTTTCGAGACGACCAAATTTGATGACATTTATGCGCATATGCTCATCAATCGGCTTCTTGGTAGTCTGCAGAGCTTCATTGATCTTTCGGAGTTCAGTAGTGTATTGGCCTTTGAATTTGTTGAAGTTGGAGGTGTTGATCGGTTGATGTTGAAGATTCATTGATTTTGTTTGCTTCATTTGGCCAATGGCACCTGCTGCTAAGTTGCTCAGGGTGCTTTGAAAATCTTCAAAGGTTTTCTTTCTGATTTCCCTTTCTTCCTCTATGTCTTCAGCAATCGGCTACAAAGTCTCAAGCAGCTCATGAAATGCATCCATAGTCCATGAGTACAGATTATATACTTCTTGGAGTTATCGCAGCCTGTATTGGGTAGTGTTCTCTGAGGGTGATGATGGAATTCTTTCTCCTTATTTATGTGGTTGAACAGAAATGACTGGAATACCATCTTCATCAAACTTTGTTGTTAGATTCTTGACTGTTGAAGAAGGTGTTGTTTGAGTTTCGGATTTGCTGTAGCTAAACAATCCTTGTGCAAGTCCTTCAGAGGGTGGATCCGCTCTTGTTTGCACTCTTCCAAATGAAGAGGGTGGTGTAAACAAGATGTTCTCCAGGGTTTGTATGGCTAGTCGAGAGGGAGTTGCTTGTTTGGCCTTAGCTACAGCTTGTTGAAAGACGTCTACATCTTTTGTCTCAACTATAGTGTAGGTTACCTCTTCTGCAGTTGTAGTAGCTTCTTTGGATGTAACGACTGTTAGATCTTCAGTTACAGATGAGTCCTCCTTTTCCTTAACGTGATGGAGTTCTTCTGTGGTTTGTTGAGTTACTTATCCTTTAGCTGTATCATCATGTGTCTCTTCTATTATAAGAGCGATGATCATCGGTGTTTCTGCTATGGATTCATTTGTTGAGGAGTTACCTTGATCTTCTTTTGCAATTTCTGGTGCTACAGGTTCCTCAGCTGCTGGATCCACAGTACTCTCCATTGTAGGAGGCTCTTGTTTAACTGCAGACTTTTTTGTTTTAGCGGGCTCGTCTGCATGTTCTTCTGCTGTAGATTCTTTTGCGAGAGTCTCTGCTGCTGCTGTCTCAGAATGGTGTCATCTATACTTGCACTCCTTCTTCTACAACTTGATCAATGATGTCTTCATCATCATCATGCTGAGCATCATGATGGTGTGAGTATCACCATCATCTCCATCGTCTCTTGAGGGTTGGTGTTCTCCCAAGTCAGGTCTTGAGAGATATTAGTATGTCTCCTCGGTTGCAGTTTTGACATGTTTAATTAGGATCTTCTTTAGTTCAGCTTCGACTGCAGATGAGTTTACAAACTCAATGGGTCTGAGGATGGCATGTCTAAGTCTGGTGGTGGAATCCTTGAATTCAAGAGTTACATTAATCAGAAAGTGGGGTTTCTTGGATCTTGTTGACCTGCTGGCCTCCTTCTTTTGAAGTTGAGCCATTTGATGAATCTCTCCTTCAGACATTCCAGTAATGTCCTCAATCAGAGTGTGTGATTGGACTTGATTGATTCGGTACAACATCTTTGGCCCTTGGGGAATCAACTTTGGTCTTACAGACCTTGTTGTTCTTCCAGATCTGGTTGACCTCTTGATTGGAAGGTTGTGGTGTGCCACAAACTTCTTGATCATTTCTTCGATTTGAGCCTTCTTCTGCATCTCACCTTGTTTTCTTTCAGCAAGCAGTTGAGTGTCTTTGGATTTCTGCTACAGTAGACTTTCTTCTACTGCTTTAACTGTCTGCATGACTGTGTCAATGATCTTTTCTGAAGAAGGCCTTTCTTGAATTGTTGTTGTTGTCATTGTCCATGCTGCTGTTGCAGTTGTTGGTGGGTCTGCTACAATCCTTGAGATATCCATTCCACTGTTTGTGAATGGAACGATTGCTATCCATTCCATTCCGAGACGATCGAGTCGGACTCGGGTCAAACTTAGGGTTTTGAATTAAAAAGAAAAGGTTACAAAAATTGATTTATAGTCACATTTAAGTTAATTCAAAATTTTGATTTTCAAAAGTTTAGTTAAGTATTAGAAGCAGGATTCTTTATAAGATTGCAATAGAAGTTATATCACATTTTAAAATAAAAGTAATTAACAATCGTTTAACTATGGGTGAATTAATGTATAAGTTCACTCCAATACCTTCTCTAAACTTGGTTTTTCATTTTAATTTGTAAATATTTAAACTTATGATGCTATAGATAATAGATCATTGAAGTTGAGCAATTCAAGGTTCTCCACATTTTATTTTTTTTGCAATAGATAAAAAAATGTTGCAATTTGAATCAAAATACATGGAGTATTACCTTTTGTCCTTCGTCCCACATAAATTATAGTGTTCCCTTCATTCCACTTATTTTGCAATGGCACGTCCCTCAAGGTGTAATTTATTACGATCAAATATCAATTTTTACGAAATTATTGTGAAATATTATTTATAGATTAAATTGTGAAATTTAGTCCCGAGTCAATTTAAAATTTTTCTGATATCGTTAGAAATAAAATCGAAACACTCCAAACTACGTGCCCATTACAAAAATTATGGGACGGAGGAACTAACATTTTACTTTTTGAGATGTCTCATAAAAATTACTTTACAATATTACTCATATTTGGAAACTTTTTTTTTATAAAAATATCAAAACATCTTTATTTTCTATTTTTTATCATATCAATTATCAAATAACCTTTTTTTCGCTCTTCCCACTCACATACTATAAATTATCATGTTAAGTAAAAAAATTATAATTTATATGTGATCAAAAAATACTTCTTCCGTCCCATATTATAAGTAACATTATCAATCATTGCATTATTCAATATGTATTCTGAGGAGTTTCGTTTGTCGTCTTAATGACACAAGAAAATTATGCCACTAACGTTAGATTGAAATACATAACTTAAATTATTATTAGTATTTCAAAATAATTTTTCATAAAACAATATTCGTATTACAATGTGAGTCAAAGTTCGTAACATTTATGTGATATTCAAAGTTTTTTTTTATAATTTGATACGAAAATAATAATATTTTTAATTAAGTGTCACGTGAAATGCATTGAGTGTACAGTTGATAGAATCTGAACTGTGTTCGCCTGTAAAACATTCAATTACTGAGAGTGTGGATACTAAATGATGAAGTTAATTCCATTCGGGTTTTTTGAGTCCTTTGTATCAAGGAGAAAGGAGGGATTATGAATGATACTTGATCCGTCTCACATACTTTATATCTCATATTATAATCGTCTCGTAAAATATATTACGTTGAAGTATATAAGTTATATAATTATTAATGTTCACGATAAATTTAACAAAAAATTCGTTTGATTATAATTATATGCATGTCAAATTTTATATCGATATACGTATCAAGTTAAAATATTACGATAATTTTAGAACGCAAGGAATAGTTTGCAACATATTAACTTATGTCATTGTCAAGTGAAAATTAGATCTATGTCACAAACAAACTTAAGTTTTTCATAATTTCATTGTGAGACATCAATTATCTAAATTATCTAAATTGCATACTTCTCGTATACCGTGACATGATTATCTAAACTTTAACGTGCCCAACAAACAGTACTGGCAAGAAAGAGCGGAGAGATTTTAGCTGACAAAGGCACAACGAGGCCCATCGACTTGAGCGAAGTCGAGGAAAATGATAAATGCGATGAATGTGGGCATGCCTTCTGCCTGGTTTGGTTTAGTATATTCAGCTGGTCCCTTTGCCGTTGATGTCTCCGTTGAATTCTTCCAGATCGGTGGTTTTCGGCCGTTGGATCTTGAACCTTGATACTATTGTGGTAGAGGGTCGTGTCACGTGCACGAATGAAAGATGATCGCAGCTCAGTGTGCGTGTGATACAATTCCCACCTCGATTACGCCAGAAACTATGTAACGTAACACTCTTTCATCCCATATTAGATAGAACATTCTCAATTGTCACGTTATTGAACATATGTTTTGAAAATTTTCGATTATTATTTTAATGACATAAAAAATTATGTTATTAACGTTAAATTGAAATACATAAATTAAATTATTGTTAATATTTCATAATAATTTTTTTTAAAATGATGTTTGATCGTCTCGTGATACGAGTTAAACTTCACCTCAACATGTGTATTTTCCAAATTATTACAAATAATTCACTAACTAGTGGATCCATCGTGGACATAAAATATGTTCTTATTGCATTTTGATAGGTTAGCTACAACACATATAGAGATATGATACATATTCTTTCATAAGATATTAACGACAATTGAATAATAGTAATTAACACTAATGTGAAGAGCGTGAAGATTTACTAATCACATGATTGATGGAAAAAGAGAATTCATATAGTCCATATGTATCAAAATCTATCAATGATTATTAATATAACAGAGTTCATTTAATTTCATCATCAATACAACGAAAACAACAACATAAGAAAGATTGAACAATTGAATCCATCAAAACCACAAAGCGAAGATATGATGATAAATATTCCTTTATGTTGCACATGTCGTCTTCAATCTCCGATGAGTTGATCGTCTTCTTCTAGATCTAGGTCTATTTTTTGTAGAGAGAAAAGAAAGTCTCTGAACAAAATTAGGACAAAAAGAATAAAAGTCTCTCTCAAATGTAAAAAGAATAAAAGAGGCCTTGAGGGTTCTTGTGAAGTCTTCCTGTACTTTACTGACCTTTCTTCTTCTGTTGTAGTTGAGGTCTTCTTTTGAGCTCTGTTGCATATTTCTGCTTTGCGGCTTTATTCTCCTTCTCCTTTGCTAAACCTTTCTCCCCCTTTTGTTAGAATCTGCTTCAAGGGATTCTATGAGGGCTTCAACTGTAGTTTTGAGAGCTCTCACCTCTGAGGAGGTCTTTTTTAGTAGTAGTGGCTTTGGCAGTCTTAACTGCAGTTTGTTTTCTAACAGACTTAATCTTCTGTCATTATTGAGAATGTGCTCCTGAA
The DNA here is from genome assembly GCA_001925005.1 of Drosera capensis. Classification (NCBI taxonomy): domain Eukaryota; kingdom Viridiplantae; phylum Streptophyta; class Magnoliopsida; order Caryophyllales; family Droseraceae; genus Drosera; species Drosera capensis. The sequence continues at coordinate 108,544 of LIEC01012443.1, forward strand.
ACTGCTGTTAAGTGAGATCTATAGTCTGCGCAGATCAGATGAATGTTAACCGAGTTTGTTGAGATTTGAGAAGCTCCGTCTTACCTACAAAACATCAACACGTATCAAAGCTCGGACTTAAATCTCAAGATTTTCATACAAAACTGCCTAAATATATAGAAAAAGCAGACTTCAGTTATTACATTAGTGGTCTGCATTCCCACAAACAGCTCGATATGATTCATTTGGTGCAACATTAGTGTGAGGGGAATTCTTCTGATATAATCATTCTTTTGACATCCTTTTGCTTTTTAATGGGACTCTGTCACAGACAAAGTTATTAGTTCGTGTATACTTTCAATTTCATCAGGGATTATTTGTAGGATAATCTAGTCACAGGATCATTATAGATAGATTTAGAATATCAATAAAAATTAAAGACACTCATATGCGTACTTTAATCGTCATGATGTTCAGCGGATACACAATTGAATCAATCAGATCTGCATAACTTGATCATGAATAAATGATGTTAACAGGCTCCACCTTCCTAATGTCCTTGATGGATAGGTGTAGATGAGTCACCATGTATTCAAAACACTCATATGCGTACCTTGATTGTCATGATGCGCAGTGAAAATTACTCATGACGAACATAACTTGATCACTAAAAGATGTTAATAAGCTCTACTTTCCTAATGCCCTTGACGACCAGGTGTAGATGAGACACCATGTATTTTGTATAGTTAGTGTTAGGAATGGTGATCTACTTGATGTATATAGAGATGTTTAATTATTTTGTTTACTCATCACGTGTCAATAAATATATACCCAATCAATACTAATCGGTCCCATATTAAACTAAAATAAGAGCACATAGTGTTACTTTAGTAAAGTAACTAATTAGCGTGTTTTAATTCATTCAACAACAATTAATATAACCCACATATGGAGATTTATTAAGATAACTCTTACGTTCTTCAATTTAGGTTTATTAATTGTCAAAAACAAAAACAAAACAAATAATATTTTGAAACTAAGTTGATTGTCAAAACAAAAACCCGGGCCAATTAACATTTTCGAAAGTTTATTATGGAAATAAGAAAATCATTGGTCTAAAGACGCTCTTTTAAGTCAATTCAGTCTCATAGAGCCTTAAGATCATGATCATGGTGAAAACTATATCTTTTTTTGTCATGTGTCAAACTACATCTCACAAAAGACACATAGACAAAGGTCTTAGAACAATAGTGAAAGTTTCTTATCATTTGTTCCACACACTCTATTGTAAAATAGGCTCTTGTGATACTATATTGTTAATAAACAACATAGAACCGAAAGTCATAATGCATACGCATGAGTCCACATAAGTCAACAACAACAGCACGAAATAGTCATTATAGATTTCCTATACATTAAATACATGTCCAACCAAACTTGATTCCACAAGAATAATTTATATATATATAGATCTGACATTGTAGCTGAGGTCCTCATGCGTCTCAGGTTCAACGACTTAAGCAGACTTCAGTTATTAGATTAGTGGTCTGTATTCCCATAAATAGGTCGATATGATTCATTTGGTGCGACATTAGTGTGAGGGGAATTCTTCTGATATAATCATTCTTTTGACATGGCCATCCTTTTGCTTTTTTAACATCGAATTGCTTCTCTAAGTTTACTGTAGCAAGGTCGATGAGTAGTAACACTGAGTTCTACAGAAGTATTCAAAAAAAGTCAAAGTTCACGAGTTGTCTTTTGTGCTCTGTTAGAGTACTTCTCTGCATCAACACACCAGAGGTCACGGGTCCATGAATATGGTTTCAGGATGACATGAAGGTGATGTTTCAAGAAAGGTCAACTTCAATAACAACTAGAAATTTAGGGTTGCCTAGAAATACAATGCCAAAGCCCATGTTTCCAAAGGGATGTTTGAATCTCCTTTCCTCTGAAAAGAAACACAAGTGCAATAAGGCATCAAGCGAAATGAGAAAGAAGTTGATAGCTGATGATCTGAGCGAGTTGTTAAAAGAAGAATTGAATAGCTCTAGTGTTAGAGAAACAATTTCAAGAGGCTATTTTGAGTCCTGTTGAGGAGAAAGAAAGATCTTGTATTGTCATTTATGCATTGTAAAGTGACAGAATGATTGTGAGATTAAAATAATCACACGTAGTGCTATCCTCTTGATTTATCACACTGATAATCAAGGAAAGACTGGAGTAGACATATATCCATATTTTAGTTATATACTCTAAACAGGATAAAACCTTCGTGTTTTTACCTTCTTGTATTTCCTTTAACTCTACTACTAATCAATTTTAACCAACAGTAAACTAAAAGGAAACAACATTATTACTATAGTAAGTTAAAAAAAAACTCTATTATTCAACTAACTTTTGTTAGTTTGACAATGAGGTTCGAAAGAGAGATTATCCACCCCCCCTCCCCCCCTCTAGTCTCACAGTAAGTTACATCCTGACTTTCATCTATGGTTGTATGGTTGGTTCAATTTTCAGATCCGCTACCATCTAAAAAGATTTATATTTAATTTTCATGCATTCAACCCAAAGATGTTTTCATCACAATGTCTGTGAAATTTGTTATTTATACTCAATACAGTTTTAGAGTATACATTGACTACTCACATGTCATTATTTGAAATGTCGTTTACCCCATCTTTGAACAACAACACAAAAGCTACTTTTTGGAAGTTCTATTGCTTTATAAATCGAGGAACGATGGGAAAGATTTGCTTCACTATATATGGTGGGAATGTTTAATTGTGAGAAGATTTCAATTTGTGCACATATTAAGCCCGAAGATGTTTTGGGATCTTTTGTATGTGTACTTATCGAGTTCCAAGTTACACATCATCAAGGTTTAATTAAGCACTATTAGTTGGGAGTTGTACATTACGTGTGAAACACACTGTCCAAAGAAGTTGGTTTGATTATGCTGGTATTAGTCCTTTCCATTATTAATAGTAGAAGTGCATGAATTCAATTCTTGCTACACAGTCAGAGAAATTAATTCTATTTGATGCGGACATGGCCGAAGATCTTGACGCAAGGAGATCAACTTTAGGATATCTGATGATGTTTGTAGAGGGAGCTGTGGCATGACAATCCAGGTTACAGAACTGTGTTGTCCTATCTACAAAGGAGGTAGAATTTATTATAGTTACTGAAGCTTATAAAGAGTTGCTTTGGATGAAGAGATTCGTGGATGACCTCGACATGAAGCAAGAGCAGTATTTGTTGCTTTGTAACAGCCAAAGTGCAATTCACTTTGGAAACAATTCTACATTTCACAACAAATCAAAACATATTGGCACTCGATATCTTTGGATACGAGATATATTGGAGAAAAAGGAGGTCGAGCTTAGAAAAATTCATATATATGAAAATGGAGGTGACATGTTGAAGAAAATATTTCCAAAGGAAAAGTTTGAATATTATAGGGAGATCGTCGGAATGACGGTATCCTCCATCTAGGGAGAAAGGGGGAGTTTTGTTGGGAATTGGTTATTCTCCTATGTGGAGAATACCCGTGTATATGACTAATGAAAAGTGGAGCACGTAAATAACAGGACCGAGGCGATTATTGTTTGAAAGATTATCATATTGGGAAATAAAGTTGGTTATGATGTGGTTTTATCTTCATGGGTGGTTAAATCTTTTTAACACTAGAAAAAAATATTCTCTAAATGGATATATAAAAGGAGGTGATCCAAAGTTTTTGTGAGATTTATTAGGAGAAAATAATTTACAAAAACTCAGGGAGTTTGAGTTAAGAAATTGACGAGTTTATTCTTTGTTCTTCTAATTTTTTTTTCAAAAGGTTAGATAGACGAAAGGTGTAGTCTTTCTCTATTCTCTTAGTGGAATCTTCTGGGATGGGAGACCAAACATCCCAGGGTTTTTTTCTTTTCGGGTTTTCCACATAAAAATCTTTGTGTCATCTTGATTTTTATCCTCATAATTCCTTATTAGTTTAAGGAATGGTGTTCCATAATTTTATCCAATCCCAACAAAACCCATACCCCGACGAGCTCCCTACCGTGACCATCAAGCAGCAGCCATGACGGGCAAACCTCGACCCAAAGCTTCTCGTTTTTCCTCAAACCTAGCCAACACCATGAAACGCACATAACCAACATGTCGCCTTGCCTGAGCAGCTCCTGGACGATATCGTCACCCGTCTGGCTCATCGAAGAGCACCCTCACAGTCACAAAAAACTCATGGGAGGTCCCCTCCTCTTACGTCTTGGTTTCACTTAGTTCTCTTCAAAGCACCATTAAGGACGTTGCCAGAACATCGTCGGCCACCAAGGACAGTGGGACAGTGGCCATAGTGTTGGCTTGGGCTTCTAAGGTTTCTTGAGGCATTATTAGTGTTATTCAAACTACAAAGGTAACCCAACCCCTCTCGATCCATCTTGTGTCCTAAATCGTGTGTATTATGATGTGATATGCTTATTGTGATGGGGAGAATACCGCCAAGAGAGCTATTAGGTAAAAGATTATTTAGCGTGGTTGATGAAAGGTACGGGTAACTAGGGTGTTGGGTTACGTATATACTTGGTTGCTTAGCTTGAGGAGAACTAGGGTTTGGTGGAAAATGGATGTAACTTGGTTATTTATACACAGGGTTATGTTATATGAGGTTAAGAGATAATGATTTATGGTTATGTATACACGTGTACTTGGTGTGGCAATACATTAAATTATACATAATCACGGGGTTTTTGTATAAAGGGTATTATATATACCATAGGGGATCGCGTTATAAATAACAATCCTTGACGTTAGGATCGGTACCGGAGATGGATGTCCTTAGTTTTTGATATGTGATATGGGGTATTAGGTACAAATAGGCTAGATAAAGCGCCCTTATAACGTAGAGTACCCTCCATGAAAATAAATGAAAACGATGCTTAAATGTATAAATAAAAAGAGCACGAGAATATAGAGGCTGGATGAACTGTCTATGTGGTGTGTACCAATTAAAAGTGAATAAAATACAATACACGTGTCCTTCTGTTGATAGCGACCTTGGCGTCCCTTCTTGGATTCCTAGAGATCATTTGTTGTTTCTTGAATAGCCTTGGTGGCTTTGAGTTGAGTCAGTGGACTCCAGTGTTTATTTTTTGAGTCATCATCAAGGGTGAGGACTAGTTAGGGAGCGGTGGACAACGTACTTACCCTCTTTGCATGCATGCAGCGACACAAAGATCGTTAGTGACAGAGTCATCGGTGACTCTCTGCAAGAAGGGTCTTCTCAATAGCGGTATCACGAGGCATATTGAAAGGTACAAGAGGTGCATCGCATGAAAGATGCATGGTAAGGGATCGAATGAAAATGAAATAGAAATTCATGGTGTAGCCTGCTTGACAATTGACGTTCTATCTTTGTACTCTAAGTCGTTCGTATCCTTGAAGTTTATCTTTTGAGTTTAGTGAGTAACCCATAGGTAAATACAAAAGAAAGACTCTTAAAAGCGATACGAAGATGAATAAAACTTTATAAAACAATATTGTTTGATATGTCACTTATATCTTCTTATTTATTATAAAAACATTTTTAGGGAATTTCAATGGTTCCCATAATCGTTAGCGAAAACCCCCTGTAAATGAAATTCATACACCTGAGCTTCTTTTGCTTATGGTTATGTGTTACATTTGTAGGTAAGTCCTCACCTATCCATGGAGGGGCATAGTGCGAGGTTGCATTCATGTAAATAGTTTTACATGTTTCTGTACTGCTTTTTGTATAATGTGACTATTGTATGATTTTAGAAATATGAGATTCACTCTTAAAACAATTGGCAATAGGAGAAAAGACTCATAATCTATTTATATTGCTGCAGATTTTATCCAAATTTCGATGTGAGTTTAATATCTCTAACACGTCCCTCACGCTAATGGCTTTTTTGGGTTTGAAGCATGGATTGATAATATGGTGAAGTGGAGCACGTGTGACGGTTAGTCCAATATGTGTGAATCTCGCTCTGATATCATGTATAAACATGAGATTCACTCCTAAAATCAATTGACAATAGGAGGAGAGACACATGATCTATTTATATTACTGTAGGATTTATCCAAATTTTGATGTGGATTTAGCATTTTTAACATACATCTAAACCCATTCGGTTTATTTGACCTTGTCACGGATTGGGTTCGTGGCGATAATAACATCCATATGTCCCCCAACGTGGAAGGCGGGGCGTTACAGTTCATGCTATGATTATTGTAAAAGGTTTGAAATTTATCAAATTAACAAGTAATATAACTTAAATTGATTATCTAGATTATGTTAAAATGTTAATTAACCTAATCAGACATTCTCATTTGGTTATATTAGTAGCATCTAATCAAAATGATACATTCTCTTTTGGTCATGAATTGATTAGAAACTTTGCATGTGAATTGATAAAAAAAAATCTTTTTCTATTGATTCATTTTTGGTTTGTTTCATATTTGATACAACGTTATTTAATTTTACATATATATTCTTTTTTGATATTTTGGATTAATATGGCTAGGTTGATTATATATTCTCATTTGGTAGTCAACAATTTAGAGAACATAATTTAAGAAAAACTTATTTTATAATCAAACCAATCATAGAACAAATCAACTCATTAATCACATAAATTATTATCTAGAATGGATTTATGAAATTTCGTACACTTTAATCCAATAACTTTACAACCATATTAGAAATACGTAGCTTACTAATTTAATTACTTTCTTGGTTCTTATTATTTAATCTTATCTTCAACACATCAACCCCCCTCCCCCCATCCTCCAAAACAACTTACTTCACCATTATAGATATAAGATAGATTAATAATTAGCTTAAATTATTTGAACAATTGTCTTTTTGAGATCGATCCTTACTTCCACTGCTATATTAATTTAAATAATTAATTATGAGAGTGAGTGAACTTAATATTAATCTTATACCTCAGGCGACATAGTATAAAAAAGAAGTGCTCTTGAGTCTTTCTTCTTGTTTTCTTTGTATTCCTTTTGTTTTGCATTGGTTCATGATGGAAGTGTCACATCATCTCCGATTCTTCGTAGTCACCTTCAACAAGATCCCATAGAACTTATAAAATGTTTAAAGTCTTCTATCTTTCTCCATAAAAAATGGGGGCAAGGTTTTGAAAATGAATAGGGATGGTGAAGAATGAGATGATGTTATCATGGTAATTTTGGATACACAAAGACCAATAAGACTCTGATATCAAATTTCTTGGACCAAAACATTATGATCGTAGTGTAGGATGGTAAAGTTGAAATGGAAATTGAGGAAATGAAGCTTAAGAGGAGAGGAAGAGTGGTTGTGATTGATTCACTCGACTTTGTCAGATTGAACACGATCCTTACAATCTTGTATCCATGGTCTATTTGTCGAACTCATGGAAGAATCTAGATAAATCTATCAAAACAAGGTCTAAACCTTGTCTCTTTTACATAATTTCTTGTCTAGATCATTCCATACTTAGAACTCCTAAAATATTCTATATTATATAAGACTTACTACTCTCTAGATACATTATTAGAGAATTCTAAAAAAAAAAATGTAGATTATAAATTACAAATTACATTTTTAACTGCAAATGCATATCATGCATTGTACTTCTATAAGAAAACAAAGCTTATTGTTCCACTGTATATCAATCTGTTTCGTGCAACTTGTGGCCAATTATAGTTGTACACCCACGTACCAAATCTTTTACCCATAAGCCAATGCCTATTTTGTTATCCTCACCGACTAGTACAAGAATCTGCCACAAAACAGTAACTTTGTCATCACTGCGAGGAACTTTCGGTGAATGCTTTTTGGACAGATTGGGGTGCCATCTTCATCATTCCATAATCTTTGTGTTTGTTTTGATCCATGGAAGAGGACAACAGAAATCAATCGAGCAACAAGAGAGACAACTTGTGGCCTTGTTAGTGGACTATACGTGCTTGTTTGTGCCCTACAATTCTGGGCATGTAGGACTGACATCAGTTTGGAAGTTTGCAGCTACCTTTTGCTGGACCAACTTCGTTTGTTGTTAGATTATAAACTTTCAGCGATCTTGTGTACGTATGTTTAATACTCCAAGAAATTGTTAGGTGTATGCGAATGAGATTTTAACGTATTATAAAGACAAATGTTGGTTTATGAGGTCAATTGTAAAATATTTTTTTGATAACTATATACCCTAATAATTAACGAGGATGGGCCAAGTTCGGTGTGACAACGGTAGTTCGGATAATAGTAGCATATCACCGTATTTTAGTAGCATATCACCGTATTTTAATGCTAACCATTGAACGGCCACCTATGTCCAGTGGCAGAGCCACATAGAGGCCAATTTTGAGAGTTCTATATATAAACAAATTGTTTGAGTTGCTCTTGTAACCCAATTGGTCCGAGTTTCGATGCTCTTAAACTGCATCCCCCTATCATTTTGGTAAACTCCTACCTTTACAGTGTCTTTCCTTTTTGTTTTCTCTCAAAATTGTTGAAAGGACTTCTTCCTCTTCAAGTCACTACCTTATTGTATTCATTTGCAGTAAATTTTTTTTGGTTTCTCTTATACACATATGCACTCAATATAGTTTCAGAATGACTATTAAGTATGTCTACATTCTTAATATACTTCAAATATCATACTAATTAAGCCTATTGTGCAAAGTAACTTGATTTTGCTGCGATTTCTTCTTTTGAGGTTTTGATCCCCTCATCTTTGATCCTGACTCCGCCACTGGTGTCCCCTTAATTTCTCATGCATGTTTACTTGACTGAAATTTTATTGGTACAGCAACACAATGTAACAGCATGAAATTTTTATCTCGTATGTATAGTCAAGACAGTGGCTACAGTTCTCCATTTAAATTGAAAGAATCAAAAAGCAGGGGGATATACCTTTGTTGAATTTGGTATGTGAAGCAGGCAGCATTTACAGGCAAACAAGATATGGATGGAAATCGGTCAAACATTTCAAAAGTATAGGGATATACACCGATGAAGTGATGATAGGGTTATGATTTGTTAGCTAGTCAATTTCCTGTAGCTGGGCCACAGTGTATTTATTTTTGGGACAGACTCGGCCCATGAAATGCTTGTGTGCGTGCACTGCATCACCCACAACTCCAAGACTTTCCCACTCTCTCTGTATTCAACCGTTTCATGGATACATTTGCTTCTACGTCATGGAGTCTGGTTCATAGAATATAGTGGAACCAAAATAAATGTACAAAATGGGCAAAAGGCCCAAAACAACGGAAACAATATTAAGAAAAGAGACCTATGATAAAAGGTCATGTGACAACTCATGAACGGATACGTCCTTTATATTATAAGGGAAGGACAAGTGTCCCTTACACAAAGTAGGAACAATATCTTATAAATATCCTTATTTCTTATAATAAAGATAATTCTTTTGGACTTTACTTTGAGGTCATTTCTTGGGTTTTTGAAAATCTTAGAGACTTAAACATCGGAGTCAGACCTTGAGGAAATCTCTTTGGATCTGACTAACTGGTTTTTTTATTCTCAGAGATACAACCCAGAGGAAAGATGGATATGTTATTTTAAAAGTTTTTTATATAAGACAGTACAGTGTTTAACTAATATGCACTATTTATTTTTACAGACTGCAATATGTGTCTACTGTAGAGGCTTATCATTTCAAAGGTTGTCTCTTTGTACTCTTTAATTTATTTCTAACCGTTCTAATATGTAAAGTAATGCAAAGAAAAGTAAGAACACATGATTTTATATTAGTTCAAACATTCGTTATCAACTGATCAATAAGACCTTAGTTCAATCTTCCCTTAGTAATCGTTATAGACAAACAAAGAGGTGAGTTCACTATTTTCTTGTTTTTTGCTTACAGAAAAAACCCCTTTACAAGTTGATCATAACTTGATAAAGGCTAAGAATCTAGATCCTTGCACAAATCATTCTTTGGATTCTGTTACAGCTTCTTGTTCTACAAAACGGATTATTGAACCCCCTTTTCCTGAGTTTTCGTTTCGGCTCACTAGGATGATTGCATAATGATTTCTGATTTTTTTTTTCTTTCTGAGAGTGTTCAAAATATTATCGTCCATGCATATGTCCTCTGAGCTCATTTGATCCCCTTTTATAGGTTGAGGGGATGAGAAACTGTGACTGTACTATTCATATATTGATAACTTTGTCTGTTTGTTCATAATGACCCTATCATTGATGTTGACAGGGTTGCTTCAACTTTTTTGATCCTAGTACAGATTTCTCATACCTCAAATTTTCGATTTGATCAATCCTTTGATTCTTTTCCAACCCTATAATCAGCTCTACTACACTCAGTCTACTACAACTTAGTATGCGCCCAGTATCGTCGAGACCTCGTTTGCACCCAGCACTGCTGTAATCTTTTCTGCATTGCTGTGTTGGTCCTTGTGAACAAGATTGATCCTAAATCTTGAAACAATTGCTGGTTTTTTGTTATCCATCTATGTCTTACCTATTTTGCTAAATTTTCCTTGTAGTAGTCTACATCTGGTGGCCTAGAATGCTCTCCATCTGTGGTCGTCTCCTCTTTTGCATCAATCCTACACTGCATATTAATAACCTAATTTCTAGTTTAAGCACACTAATTACATCATGGTTTCACCCTTAAGTTTTGTTCATCAATTTCTATACAAATGAAGGGATTGTACATTCCTACCATGACCCTCTGTCTGTGTTCCAAGATGACTAAATCTGAGGATGGCCACACTAGACGGAGGTTCGGGGGTTGCGCTATTCTTCTAAAACTTTGGGCGTGGGAGAGGATCTCGATGATAAAACCAAGCGAGATTACAGATCCACCTTCTCTTGCTGTTACTTTTCCTCTAGCTTATAGGTAAGTACTTAATGTTATTTTGATGAGAAATGTTATTTTCAACATCATTATAGTTTTTTGATTCGAAAAGTTTTTTGGTTCATATAAAGGTGGTCCGGCATAAAGGGTAAACACCTTATTCTTGATAGGAGTTCTACTGTTTGGAATTTTTGCTCATTGTTGGATCAGTACCCGGCGATCGAGTTCATTGGGAGCCATATACTGAGGAGAGAATTGAGAACATTGCTGAGGACTTTGTGGATGAGAGGGACAGAGCCATTTGATTTTCTCATGTTTCGCTCATCCACTTTACTATAGTCGAGTATTACTTACCTTGTCATACTACACGATAGTTTCATCGGATATAAATGATCCCACAGGGCCACAACATGCACGATGAATTTCATGACGTCACCAGATATAGACGAGGTGGGGATTTTGATTGGCTCCGTCATCATTAGGCACACTTGATCATTGGAATGACGCCGTCTGTCATTTTATGTTATGTCAGCATGATGCCGAGGGCTATTTTGTATTACTAGTAGTATTCGTGATCTTATCCATAGGTCATCACATATAATTGATTCTCGAGAGTTTCGAGATATATTTCATCAGATGAGAGATAGCGCGTCGGAGGATGGCCATGAGAAGGATTTTGATACGGAGGTTGGATCGTTAGTTGATGAGTTAGTCCAACGCACGGATGACCAGCAGTACCATACCGATTGTTCTGGTCATGACGAATATGATCATGCAGGAGTCTTTGAATAACACTATCATCTTAGAGATGATCACAAACATGGTTAGGCTGATGATGAGATTGCAGATCTTGACGATATCAAAGATGATGCTGCAGATCCTGACGGTGCTGGACGTTCATATCATCTAGATGATCATGATCATTCTGATGGTTTATCTTTGAGACATCGTGCACCACCAGATAGGTTTACTCTTTCTACTTATGCAGGCGGATCGACTAAAGATAGAGCGAGGGTTAGAAGAGGCAGGTGAGGGTAACATATTCGAGTTGTACTATATCATTGGATTTTCTTTTCGATTTATATGGACTTTTTATTCATGTATTATGTAGTTCGGATTTTACCGTTTCTATTTTTTTATTTTGTATCATGTATTATGTAGTGCAGAAGTTTAATTTCACTGATTATGACTTATGTATTATAGATCATGTACATTAGTATGTTTTAGATATAGTTTTCATTCTATTTATCAATCATGTACACCTTTATGTTCCCAAATACTTGGACGATATGGATTTGTTTCGTGGTAAACTAACATTCCAAAAGAATCATCAATGTATCATAAGTACAGGATTTATTTCTTTGTCAAACCAACAGTAAAAAATGCATCAACGGTCAAGACGAACACTTATAAAAGAAGCCAAGATTTATCGTTCAATTTATAATATGTAATCCAATATTATGTATTAAGACCGTATTATATTATGTCATATATTATCGTTACATACATCATCTCTACGTATCTCTATCATTTTATTTATCGTTTTCATTCTATCTATCGAACAACTACATCTTAATGTTACCATGTACTCGAAACATAATCGAAGTCTTAGATTCACTAGCATGGGATGCTTTTACTGACACATCCATAATGCTTTTACTAGCATGGGATGTTTTTACTAGAATTGGATGCTTTGACTATCATGTTTTTAAGCTTTTATCATCCGCCATTAATCGGGATAACCTACCATTCACCTAACGTTCAACCCTCAACAACTACCATTTAACATCTATCATTAAATAGCTACATTCATTTTTTGTCCTCTATAAAACGTCTTGCCTCATCAATCTCTACCGCCATCTCATCAGTCATCAAACACTTGCTCAATACTCTTCTACCTTTTCAATTTTTTTCATCAAACTCAATCCTCATTTTACAAAAATATGGACTTCATAAAAATAAAGATAAAACTACAAGTAGGAGAGACTTGGTTGTCTGATCTGATGACGGAAAAACTCTCATAGTTTGGTGAACAAGTAAGAATATTTGAGATACGCTAATCGAATGACCCTTACGCCTAATTGGTGGTCAAGATTCGAGTGGAGGATGGCGCGTTCAAAGTGAGTTCCAAAATAGAAATAATGTACGCGAACGAGAATTCTCTCGGTTTGAAATACATTCAGATCGATTATGAAAATAAATTGTTCTGTTTTCTTCATTATTGCCATTCAATTGATTAACCAACCGAACTTTATGCAACCCAAGACGATTACAAGAGGGCATAGATGTACCGAAAATCAAGATTGGAAAAGAAAAATTGCCGATGCATGCCGTCCACATGATGGTAAAATATATACAAGATCAACGTCAAGAATCGTGGAGCTTCTGCATCGTCGGTGATGAATCTCACAATCAACCATGAAGTTTCGAGCTCAGGTATGAGTTCTGAGAAAATCGTTATTCATCTCATTACGGAGGAGACCAAAGCACGCTATCGGGAGGCACAATATCTGACTGGTTTTTTTACGATGGTAAACTAACTTATCTAACGTTAGTGTATATGAGTCTCTTTAATTCATAAAAAAAATTGCATTATTTTTCTAGAGAACGATCCCGTAGCGTGAAAAATTATATGTCAAGATTCGATCATCTCTTACGTGTATAAAGATATCATCACAAATTGATAAAAAAATATCAAACGATTAGGACAAATGAAGTGTTGAAAGAAATTCTTCAAAAACACATGAAAAACGAAACAAATCCAATATTCTTATTTCGTAGATATGAATTAATTTAAATAATATTTTCAAAAGTTATTATATTATTTAATTACGTTATATATTGTCTCTGTCTTGATCATCTTGGCAGGCAAAAAGGATGATTGAGCGTTTCAAATACTAGCTGTTGGGTAGTGACATAGGAACAACGAGCTTGTGAAAGCAAGCAAATGATTTGCAATCATGAGAAATCGAGAGGACAATCTCTAACGTATTCTATTTTCAAAAGTTTGGTAAGAATAATCAAAGCATATCTTGCTGTTTTGCTATAAAACAAGCTAGTTGTACCAGAAATTTAATGTTGCAAAGGGAGCTTTGCATGATTGTTCTTTGCTTGTTCAGGCAATGCATGGTCCCTTGTGTTACACATATTATAATTTATAAGTGACCGGTTTCCACTCTTGTCGTTGTTCTTTGTTTAGTTATGCATGTAAATCCATCATCCATGTATGTAAATATATAATGTCGTATTTTGTAATGATTGGCTTCTTTGGCGGCATCTACGTGCTCAATTTATGTTCATATCTTGGTTCTCCGTCCATCAAATTGAAGATATGAATAGTGGAGAGGTGGGGTTGGGAAGAGTTATGTATTTGGTAAATGTAATTGTATAGACGAGTTGTAACAAAAAGAGGTTTGCAGAAAGAACAAAGCTTATCTCGTTGATAAGTGATAACCATCCTATAATGCTTCTTCTATCTCATAAAAAATAAACAGTTTGAATCAATTAACGTCTTTATGTGTGATAATTTTTTGGACTTTTTCTCAAAATAACCTTCTTTTTTTTCTTTTTTTTTGGTATCATAAGATACTCAATAATGAGAAAAAAAGAAAGATATTATAATAGTTGAAAGATAATTAGTGGCCGTTGCTGTAGCGAAGGATAGTTTACTACTCCCATCAACATAAATGCATCAGTTTGACTATGTGTATTTTTTATTCAAATTTTGACTTGTATCTACTAATTAATATTAAAATTATTAATGTATCATGTAAGTAGTATTTATGCAAATATATTTCTTAAAGTAAATTTTTAGTATACGTTAAAAAGATACGAGCTATAATTGCGTAGATAAGATATGCTCTATGTATTTTCTTGTATATCTGATTACATTAAATCTAGTGTTCTCTATAAATGCTACCTTAGAAACAATGATGTACATATTTCAAACTCGATAGTAACTATGATGGAATGCTTTAAATCTATGCATTAGTCACCTAGATCCCTAACACCATCACGGGACGATTAAACCTATTTAAACCTATTTTCGTAAAATTATATGAAACACTATTACGATAAATTAAGTTTTGTACTCAAATCATTGACCCGTAACGTAATTTTATTACATCGTTAAAATAAAAAACGAAACGCCTCAAATGCTTGTTTTATAATATAAAAATTCAAAATGTTATATAAGTTTTTTTTAATTGAAAATGTTGACTTTTATGTGGGACAATGAAAAACGCCAAGTGTTTCATTTTGCATATGACGGAGTTATTTAATTCCAAAATTCCACAATAAAGCAATGCTAGACTAATACATATTTTTCCAGGTAAACATTGATAGATATGATGTTAGGATTAAACATAAAAGAGGGAATTATCCAAAATATTTATCAATTAATCAGATTCCATTATTTTATTTATAAATTAAATCATCGCCAAATTGAGATAAATTCCCCAATTCAAGTTTCCGTTACACTTTGTTCCCTATTGTGTAAATTATAGTATATGAATAACAAATTACAGTATATGTACATATCACATGTAGTTCACACTAATCAAAATGTAATATACGAGAGACTAAAACATAAATGAAACTTAAATAGGGAGTAAAAAATAATTTTTCCATTAATCATTTACAAAAAAAAATAAAACACTTCAATTCTCAGATATCTAATAAAATAAAGGCAATAAATAATTCATAAAATCAAACCAAATGATAATTAATAACTTGTGAGTGAGTTCTTGATAAATAAATTTCAAAAATAAGATATATTGATAATTTACACAAGATAAAAACATGCGAGTACTTGCTACAAATCATTGAGCTTAATTTTTCTTAGGAAAAATCATGCGAATATCCCAAGTCTTCAATTTCAAATCATGAGAAAAATTCGACGTATAAAATCAGAAGATAAATCGCCAGTGATTTTGGGTCATAAATAACATCCATAAGAACATAACATGATTATTCCATGGTCATTGGGGAAAGAAAAGTAACTTAGTTTAAAATCACCGATAAAGAAGACAGTTGCATTTTGTTCCCATCATCTCCCAAAGGTTTATCTCCCACTAATAAAAATCACGTGATTCTTGCGATGTTATCCAAAGAAAAAAAAAAAAAAAAAAAACGAAACGAAACAAAATCGAATCCAAGTGTTGTTCGGAGTTAACTGCTACGAGTCCGACACAATGGGCTTTAGACGTTGTGGGGACCAAGCCGATCGTCTTAAAGTGAAAGTGGCCCCACGCGTTAGCTGCCTATTTGTCATGGACTCGGATGAATTTAGAGTTAACCCGTTTCGGCCTTGGGGCTGTCCGGTCCAGTTGACTTTGATCGGATCAGAGTTAACCCGACCTCGTTCACTAATAGGGATTAGGGTTGGGTTTTGATCTTCAAGAATAAAACCCAGTCCGATCCGACCCTTCGATCGAGTTTGTAAAGCCAGTTCGACCGGATTTTAGGTCTCTTTGATCGAGATTTAATTAAACCTTTTTTTTTGTAATAAGAAAAACGTTAACGATATTCATAAAACGTGAACTCTTATTATAAAAGAGACAACAGTTTTGAGATTAAAAAAAAAAAAGTATTACATAGTATTTTGAATTCCAAAGTAGTAAACCAACACTAAAGTCGTGGTTTTCATTTAAACCAACTAAAAATTTAACGAAAAAGATACAAATATAAATATCAAATATATATCTTGATGATCCGTCAAGTCTTTCTACAATTCTCTCATTTATAACCTTGAACTCATGCTTATATCAAGACGATGCTGTAACCTTACATCCCTCGTAATGGGTAAAATAAACATGCTTTCAACCAAATATATAACATGAAAGAAAATGAAACTACCTCATTACAAGGAATGGATGGATATAACATTATCTTTTTATGGTTTGGGGTTTAAGACATTGGTTGCTAAAACATGAAGGAGACAATGGAAGATTTTGTGATTTTATGGTCACTCCAATTGTTCTTTTATATAGACAATCTTCCAAATATAAAATAGACCAAAATAACCTTGAAAATAATCGGTTTATGATCGTTAGTGAGGTAATTTTTATCCCAGTTTTGAAAAATTTGTCGTTGGTGAATATTATTAAAAAAACAAAATCAATGATAGCTTTAAGAACCGACAACTCTTCCACACACATGGAATTGTGCAAAAACTTGGGAATTCTTCCATCCAAAATCCGTCAATGATTAAGAGAAACCGTCAATGTTTTACGGTAAAACGTCAACGATTTTTACAGAACCGTCAACGATTTTGTGATGGAAAAACATACCCCTTTTCTGGACTCATTTTGGATGTCTAAACAGTGAACAGTTTTCTTAACCGTTCACTATTTTACTTACAAAATCAAAGTCGTTGCAACAATGCTTGTATAAGAGCTAAACCATATAACATGACAACCATAAAAAATTACATGATTGAGCTCAACCATTACAACAACGATAAAAACATCATCCAACAATAATTTGTCTGCAAATGGAACAAAGAAAATGACAACATTTAACATTTATTCGAGGAAAACAACAACAAAACATTACAACATGTTCTAAACAATAAAAACATTACAACAACGCCTAGACATCACCCATATCATCATAAGTCGACGATAGAGGAGGAACTTCTGATTGATGTTGTCGACATCATGTGTAAGAAATACATCATCGTTGTGGGCATTGTATATATTTTGGGATGAGTGAGCCATTACGATTTATGAATGAGAGTAAAAAGAGAGCTTTAGGGGATTAAAGAATTTAATTGCATGAAAATCAAGTGGAGTATGAAAGATTTTATGAATTTATTGTTTTCAAATTGTTATTTTACATAGGAAATCTTCAAAAAAAAAACAAAAAACAAAAAGAACTCAAATATAGCCATTTTATGACCGTTGGTAGGAATATTTTTTTCCCATTTTTGAAAAAATAGTTATGAAAAATTAATTAAAACATTACCGTGAATAGTTTTCAAAATCGTGAACGATTTTTGCTTATCCAGTCACGTTTGTAAAGAACTGGCCACATTTTTCAAAGGGACAGAAACCCTTACGTCAAAACCATGAACGGTTTTGAGAATGTTTGATTTGTTTCATTATAAACCATTAATCCTTTTCTCATTTTTTCACTATTTTTACAAAATCCTTTAAAAAAATCGTTAATGGTTTTAGTAAACCGTGAACCGCTTTCGGAAGCCATTAACAGTTTCTTTGAAATAACTTAACGGTCCAATTTTTTAAAATTCATGCTAATATTAAATATCTATAGCATCTTAGTCCATGTTTATTTTAAGAACATCATCCCTAGAAGAATGTAAAAGTGATTGTCCAGCAGATAATACATCAATATAAATTATCCTCCATGTGAGATTGCATATAATACAACGTCAACAAAAATGAATGGAAGTTATTGTTTTTTAGGTGATAATGAATTAATTAAACTCTAGAAGACCCACATATGTCAAGTATTTATTTATGAGAATAACAACTATTAAAGTTCATCAAGGATAGTAACTTCTTAAATTTTTTTAGTGTATTTGAAGTTCATAATATAAGTTGTATTTTGCATTCTTTTTCGGGTCATACTATCATAAAGATGACGCGTATTGAACCTGAAGTTCATCGTAGTCATCATGTCTATTTGGGATTTAGTATTAATATTAGTTCAATATGATGAGTCGGATATCCATATATTTAATTAGGCACACTTTTAGTAAATAGTGGGTACCCTTCATTCACTAAATTATATATATGATGCGTGCATTGACCAAAGTAATCAATGAAATAATTGCCTCGAATTTGAGTATGGATGGAGTTTTTTATTTTTTTACTCTAAGTCGAACAGAACTTGTTAATGGTACCTCGTGGTCGGTTTGATGCTTTAATTTCTTACCACATGTTATAACGAAGTCTAATATACCAATCTTATTAAAGTTTGGATCGCAATCCCCTAACCACAAGATCCAGAAGATTCTTTAAATCTAATAGTAGCGATTGCTTTCTAAGATCTTCTTATCCAATGTCTTTTATATTGGACATGATTTGGATGTCTGAAAATGATTGAATTCTCATTGGAGGCAAAACTGTGTTTAAACATAAGAGGGAATGCAATATTGCACGCATTAGCTCAAACTTGAGACCAGTAAATAGCATATCGTGTGTTTCCCAACTCAACTTCTACATGGATGCGAATATAATATTTTCCATCTACATAACATTTTGGTTGTACCGTTTAATTTTATCCACTACATCCAAAACGATATAAATTAGACTAAGATGTAGACTTGATATCTTTATGTAATACGAGTCTTATTCGTTGTAAAATATTTTGAGTCTCAGAGAGACTATCTGTATATTACTAACTCGCTGATTCACAACGAGACACATTTCCCGACATTAGGAGAAGAGAGTTGGAAGTTTATAAGAATGTCGGGAAATTTCCAAAAAAGAAAACCAAATATATTATCGTGTTTCATGTATAAGTCCAACCAATCAAAAATTTGGATGATTTTAAACTTATCAAATTTAACAAATAAACTATCTTATGTATGTATCGATCTTAAGGAAATGACCAAGTCCCTTATATTTCTAGAATAAGAACAACACTAAGCGAAGATCTCCTTGGAACTAAATGTGTCTTAAGGGTCTCGTCATCACTAGAAGCGTGAACAACCCATAAGGACTCAAGACACCTTTTCGTAAAAAAGGAAATTATTTAAATATTCTTGTCACTTAATACGCCTCCCGAAAAGATAAATCTTGAAGATAATAATCCGGTGAAATAATAACAAATACGTGTTGCAACAAATCCAGGAATAAGGAATGGACATATCCTCAATTAATTAAGGGAAACATATCCTCAATTTATTTTTAAATGGATATATAAGTTGCAATAAAGTATGTCTAAATGGGAAATTAATATTTGTAGAATTATGAGTATCAGTGACGTTTGTTTTCCTTCTTAGTGATCTATGGTCACGAAAGAAAAATCTAGATCCAATAATGAACTATTCATATATGTCAGAAACATTGAGTTTAAATTAATAGAAGGAGGCAAAAGACAAAACTATACTTGCTTTAATATTGTCATCAAGGACTAGAAGTCCATGGACCTATAGTCCATATATCCAAAGATTGTCATCCCAATAGGATGTAAATGGGTGTTTATGATTATAAAGGTGAAAAGACAAAAAAAGATGATAGTTGCCGAAAAGGGTTTTCGTAGTTATCCTGTATTGATTATGGTAATTCCCGTTACTTCGATTATATTTCGTGACTTGATAGATACGATTAATTTGATATGCAATTCTTATAATATATATCAATCCTTGAAGGATTGACTCATCCCTGAAAGATTAATTCTTCCATGACGGATTTACCAATCCCTGAAGGATTAACTCGTTCATGAAGGATCTACTCGTCCTCAAACGATGATCTAATTAATGAAGAGCTAACAAATCCTTGAAGGATTCTCAAGTCATTTAATATTTTTTTTCTTGAGAAAGATAAATATTGTGCATGTAGTACTCAATCATAAAGATCATAAATAACTAATTTGTTTATGCTCTATACATATTGATATTTGCCTCCGATAGAGAATTATAATATTTCTATTTCATGCTTCTAATTTAAAAGTTAATGAATGATTTCTTAATTTGGTATATATGATAATGACATGATTATTTCACTCATTTAAAGAGACAATAGAAACTTGTTCCTACCCGGAGATGGAACTAAGAATGAAATATTGAATTTAAATCAAACATTATCTTGACTAGTACATCGAGCATCTCCCAAACGAAGTTCTGTTACATCAGTCTAAAGAGGATAATTGAAATAATTACATGAATTTCTGATTCGCACAACACTAATGGTTATTCATTCACTTTAAGTGAACGAATATTCATTTAAGTCTTAAGATCTTAATAAGAGAAACTTTGGATCTGAAGTTCCTTACTTTAACATCACATGAGCACTACTTTGTTATGCAAATAAAACATGCTGATATTTAAAAATTCTGGCAGGAGCATTTATAATTGGTATATAATATTTAACTATCCTCTTTATATGAGTAAATGAGTCAGGCATTTCATTTGCGATACTTTGTAAATGAATAATCATTTAAACCTCATGTTCAAATGATTAATAATGATTATTTTCATGATATTTCATCCCAAACTTTTGTAGAAATATGTGCTCCTTCTCTCATTTTGGAAATTCATTTTCATTAAAATGACAATCTGTAAATCTTGAGGGAGATTTCGTAATTATTGAGGGAGATATCGTATAACCCGTAATGATTCACGTTATCGTATTATTGAGGGAGAATAAAAAATAATGTATATCCCAAGTTTACGTTGGGGACCCATCTTTGTTCGTTGGGTTGATGCGATTAGAACAAATACAGTACACCCCCAAAATTCGTAGATGCGAAATATTTGGTTCTTGACCAAATACGTGTTATAATGATTAATACTTATGGTAGACTGTAGGCCTAACATGTATCAATGCTACAACATGAAGTATTACATGCCCCAAGTTATAGTCTGTAATTGGCTTTTTATAAGCAACGGTCTTACAATTAACTGAAGTCTTTTAATTAAAGATTCAACTAGACCATTTTGTGCATGAACATGAGCTACAGAGTGCTCAACAATAATACCAATAGACATGCAATATTCATTAAATACGTTTGACGTAAATTCTCTAGCATTATCAAGTCGAATTGTCTTTAATGGATGATCTAAAAAATATGCTCATAATTTGATAATTTGAGCCAATAGCCTTGCAAAAGCTACATTTTTTATAGAAAGGAGGCAAACATGTGAACATCTAATTGATGCATCTATTAGTACCCTAAATTATCTGAATGATCCACTTGCAGGGTGTATAGGCCTACATAAGTCATCTTGAATTTTTTCTAAAAATACTGGAGTTTCAACATTAATTTTTAGTGGAGATGATCTTATAATTAATTTCCCCAATGAGCACTTTGCACATGATAGATCATGACTTGTTAAAATTCTTTGATTCTTTAACGGATGCCCGTTTGAATTTTCAATTAATTTGATGCATCATGTTGGTTTCCGGATGACCAAGTCGTTCATGTCAAATCATTAAAGTATTATTATTAGCGAACTTCTGCTTCACTGTATCATATAACTCAATTATTCTAATAGTCGTATTATATGATTCTCGCATGATACTATGAACTAATGCAAAGATATTCCTTATCTTGTTCGCTCCCTGTTTCTACATGGAAGCCATTTAATCGTATATCCTTAAAACTTAATAAGTTTCGTTTAAATTTTGAGGAATACAAAGTATTTTTAATAAGAAATTTAGTACCATTTGGAAGTTCTAATTGCTATTCTAGATCCCTTAATTAAATATACGATTTTAGCGATTATACCAACATTACCTTTTACTAATGTTAAATGAGAGAAATATCTTTTATTTTGGAGAATAGTATGAGTTGTGGCACAATCTGCTATACATGAATCTTCTTCTCCCATTTATAATATTTTTAATAAACATACCAACATCAAATTTTTATTCAATTTGAAATAAAGTCCATGATTTTATTTTTATAAATAAACTCACATACAATGAGGAAATAACATAAATAAATAACTAATCAAGATCATCCTCTTCTTAAAAAATGCATGCTTGACTGGATAAAATCCGATACATCGAGATAAGTTATAACTTTTGACACTAT
Source organism: Drosera capensis (assembly GCA_001925005.1). Lineage (NCBI taxonomy): Eukaryota > Viridiplantae > Streptophyta > Magnoliopsida > Caryophyllales > Droseraceae > Drosera > Drosera capensis. The sequence goes on from LIEC01012443.1 coordinate 131,106, forward strand.
ATCTTCTGACGGTGTTTGATTATGTATAATATTGTTTGGGGTTATTGCTTCTTAAATAGTAAGATTGGTCTCAATTCTTTTCACCTTTTTCTTAGGACTGTTGGTATAAATCCATAAATGGTTTGAAGTTCGACAAGTCTTCGACCAATGTCTTTTACCACTACATTGATAACATACATCTTCGTGATGCTTTTAGTTAATTTTGGATCTTCCATTTTATTTCTACCTTTTGTGCTCCTGAGTTATCACGGAGTGCAAGATAATTATCTTATCCATGCTCTCATCCTTGACCACAACCTTGGCCACGATCTTAGCCACAGCCACGGCCACGAGCTTGTCCATGCCCACAAGAAGAGTTAACAGTATCTTCAGGGTATGTTATAAATGTTTCAAGCACAGGGCAAATCCACTGGACGAATTCTATGTTACTGTAACAACAGTTCTTTATGTTGTTTAGCAAAAAGCGAATAGGCTATCAAATTACAAAAATTCATAAACCCACCATCCGAATATTGTGTCTATAAGGTCATGTTTGATGCATGAAAAGTGGTATATGTCTTTTCAAGCATATCTTCATCTGTTTTTCTTGTCACCGCATAATCTTATTTCTGAAGTAATTCTAAATACCTTAGAATTATAATTTCAAATACTTTTGAATTATAATTTCAAATACTTTTGAATTATAATTTCAAATACTTTTGAATTCTTACAACCTGAGACTTTGTCATTGGCTTCGAGCGATTGGTAGTATTACGGTTTCGTGGTGGTCATATCTTACTTTTAAATTATTCCATAATATTAAAGATTTTTCTTTCTCTAAATATTCCAACTTTAGGTTTTTATGAAGGTGATGGAAAAGAAAAATCAACACCCTTCCTTTGTTTTGCTGTGATGTTTCATTATCATCTTTTATAGTGTCACCAATACCTTTTCGCGACAAGGTGCAACTTAACCTCAAAACCCCATGTTAAATAATTATTTCTTGAGGTGTCAAGAGTATCAATCTCCAAAATTGATAAGTTTAGCCATTTTGAAAATATAATCACAATTAGTAGATGTAGCAAATTTATTAAGTTTCATAATGAATATTATTTTATGGAAGATTTATCAAATTAATGCAGAAGCTAATTTTCTTCTATTGGATTAATTGTCACCATAAAATTGGATCTAACAAGTACTTTATATGGTGATAAAATTGGATCTAGCAAGCAGATTAGATTTTTTTCAGTACGCGAACAATATATTTCAGACTGCATGAACAGTGATTTCTAAAACTTTGAACAAGGCTGTCAAAGTGTGAACAGTGCGTACTGACTGCGTGAGCAGTGCTAAATAGATTACGAATAGTACATGTACAGTGTCCGATAAAGTGTGTGAACTGTATAAACACAGACTTTTTTTAATGTAGTATATAAAATTAAATAATCTCACCTGAATTATCTTTACGGTAAATTAATGAGATTTGAAAGAAACTTGGATTGAACTTAACTCGTGCTAATAACATATTGTAAAAGTAGTAAATGAACGTAATATTATGCGCAAGAATAACTTGTTGATGCACACATACACTGCCAATGCACACATACACACTTGTTTTATTTATTCTCTTCGGAAGAACTTTTTTCGTACGTGTCTCTATCTGCTGGATCAGACCCTTGTTTCATTATCAAGTTTTTGGCTGGGCAAGCGTGTACTAGTTGACCACTCACTATTTAATTGCAATCGCAATTGCTTTTTAACTTTGTTTTCAGGGCAGTTGACCGTGTTACTTTACCATGTGAGCTAAACAAGTGCAATACAAAGTTGACCTTACACATTCAATCGACAAACTAATATCCCCAATGACATAATAAATATAACACTTATTTATTATTAAATATTATGTAATAATTATAACATTATCCTATTTTGAAAAATTTTTATCTTAAAAAATATAAAATCAATCAAATTCAATTACAATATATCCAGTATCTCTTTTCATAATTTTTACAGTAACAAATATTCTTTTTTCATCAAATTCTTAAAAAAATCAATATATATATATATATAATCTCATATCGATCAATATTATATTTATTATAAAATGAAGGAAACATTTTTAAAAACAATGAAACATTTGCTATCCACATCATGGCCCTCCATTATGTTTAATTACAATATCGATATAAAAAATAGCACATATTAAATTTATATTAGGAAAAATAGAAGTTCGATTTGATATGATATTCAAAAATATATGAGACCATTTATATGAATGCAAACTCGAATTATGGCCCTCAAGGGCAGGTGAGGGCATATCAATAAATGAAATACATAACCGTGAGCATTAAAAACACAACAACCTAAAGTGTAATTTCATTTACAGGGGGATTCCACTAACGATTATGGCGATTGCGAAAAATCCCTAAAACCTTTTTATAATTTAATAGAAAAATATAAGTGTCATATCAAACAGTATTTACTTTATAACATTTTATACATCTTCGTTTCACTTTTAAGAGAGTTTCTGTCGCATTTACTTATGGATTTATGACTCAACTCAAAAGACAAACTTCAATGATATAATCAGCACAGAGTACAGAGATACAATGTCAATCGTCGATAAGGCTATCCATGTTTTCACATCTCATTATCATTCGATTCAATACCTCGCATCTTTCATACATTGCACCTCTTGTGCCTTTCAATGCGCCTCGCGATATCTTCATTGAGAAAGGACCTCCCTGCAAAGAGTTACCCGATATGCATGCCAAAAGGGTGAGTACACTGCCCATCGCTTCCTAGCTAGTCCTTAAAGAATAAACACTAGTGACTCAAACCAAAGCCTCCAAGGCTATTCAAGAAAATAACGATTGATCTCTATGGATCCAAGAAGGGATGCCAAGGTCGACCTTCACAGTTCAAGACACCATATGTATTATTTCATTCTCTTTTCATTAATTCATATATCATAAATAGTGCAACTACAGTCTATATCTCCGTGTCCTTTTTATTTATCAATTCAATGATCGTTTCATTTATTTTTCCATGGGGGTATTTATACTATGGTGGTGCATATTCTATCTCTTTTAACCCTAAATACCCCATATAACACATCAAACAAGATAAACATCCATCCTCGATTCCGATTCTCGCCGTTCCCATATAACGCCACGACACCACGTTTAACTTAATGTGATCATATTTACATGCGTACATAAGAATCGTAACATAACATACTCACGATCTTAACATTGCGCGTACGCACAATCTAACACATACACTCATATATCCCTTGCGCACACATCCCTATACGACCTCGATGTGCACACTCATGCGCACCTGCGCAGCTATCACCAAACCAACTCAATATACACATATATCTACCCTAATACACATAAGGCACACAGCCCTGCTCGCACACACACATCCTTATAATACCGCAGCCTTCGCCTGGCCTACGCACACCATGATCATACAACACTCACCATGCACACAATGCACTCCATGTGCATAACACAGAAAATTAAACGTGCACACAGGAATCAAAGACGCACGCACAGGGAATCAGAAACGCAATACATAAGATGATCACACAACAACCACCCCGCAGCCCTGCACGTTCAACATACGCACACTTACAGCATAATAAAAACACGCGCGCACACCGGATCGAGGCTAGGTTATCTTTATTGATATCAAACCCTAGGACGCACAAAGAAAATTTTATTAAAAACTTTTAGGAAAAAAATTGTATCAAACGTATCGGAACCATAATAAAACAAGTCGAAACGAAACTGAATTGAAATCGGAATCAAATTGAAACTAAACCGAAATCATACCGAAACGGGCGATTCTGAAACCGTGATCTTGCCTACTTCAACTACCGCACTTCCATATTTATAAACAAGATCCACTTTCCATCTGTTATCCATTCTGTCCTTTGTGATTAAGCCCTTTTTGTTATCCCTGAAATCCACTCTACTATCCCGTTCAACCCTTCGGTCCTAAACATGACATCCTAATAACTTGCACTCTATTAGTGTAGTGTTTTTCACTCTTCTACTCCTTGACTTTGAATCTCTGCTGCCAAATGACTTCCTCATAAATGTTTTTTTTTATCATTAAGTTTTTTAGGAACTAATGTCTAAATCTAACAAGATTTAAAAAAAAAGTTTTATTGTTTGGCAAACGACTCTTGATGCAATCAATTTTATTGTCTAGTTTACCAACATTGTAATTTGAATCGGACAAATCAAGTAATTAATTACTCCCTTCATCCCAATATTTTGCAATAATTTGATTGGACACGAGATATTATATGTGTTGAATTTTTTTTAAAATTTGATGAAAATGAATATTTTTTAGTAATAATGAGGTTTTATCATAATCGCTGAAAGATAAGTTGTTGGAGTATACAACAACGATCTGACATCTTTATGCCAAAAGTTTTTCAAAAAGAAAGAAAAAAAGAAAGAAGAAAAGAAAAAGTTGCATATATTTTAAGACATCTAAAAAAAATGTACTTCACCCGTCACAAATTAATTGAAACGTTTTTTTTTATTCATTTTCAAAATAAATAAAACATTTTCATTTTTGGTAACTTTTTAATATAAAAATACCAAATCAATTTTATCTTTTGTAGGACATCACTAACTCTTCTCATAACTGTTACAGTAATTCCTATTATCATCAAAAAAATATTTATTCTTTATCAAAATTCAAAAAAATTCAGCATTTGTATAAATTTTCTTGTCGAGTCAAAACATTTCGATTAATTCGAGACGAAGGAAGTAAATAATATGAAATGAATGAAATAAGTGGTTTACTAATAATAAGAGATCCATCAATGCTTTTTTAATTACTTTCGAATAGGTAACGTTTACATACGGAGTGAATTACTAATGTTCTATGTCAAAATAAAAAATAAAAAATGTTGATAGTGCAATTAGATATTGCCAACCAATCATGCACTCCTTACAACGGCTACAATGTTTCCAAATAAAGTGTTTGATATTCTCTCCCTTCCATAAAATATGTAATAAATTGATCAGCATTATAAATTGACCAACAAAGATAATACGTCAAATATCCTTAATTATTTAACGTCAACAAATACCAAAGGAATTGAAAGTGTCTCGGCTCGTTAGGAAACACTCGTCGTTATCACAAAATGAATGGTGCTGCAACATCAATCAAATTAGGTGTTGCAGTCACTTCTTCATCATAAGTTCTTTTAATTAAATTTTTAAAATCCAATTTAAATTTTGTAAATTTTGAAACTTGTGATGGGAACTATCACACCTCAATCCGAGACCATCACATGAATTATAATATTATATCTTATAATCCACATTAGATTTATAAAAATTCATAAACATAATAAAAATCAATAAATTAAAATAACAATGATCTTCAACTTAAATCACATTATTCTAAAGATATCCCACAATATCCAATTAATTTAAATGACATTCCAACAGAAAATGCATGTAATGAACATCCTATGAGATCCACAGTCAGTGCATCCTTCACGTCCAAATCAATTCTATCAACCTGTCCTGAGAATGACAGAGCATAAAAAGATATGACATTGAGCCAAAAATTGAAATTGAACGAGAAATTTAGCATACTGGGCGAAGGGAGTGACATACAAATCAAGGGAGATATAGGTTCAACATAAAATAGATAAAGGTTATAAGATTGGTTCCAACGCATTAAAACAGTTGGGAGCATGAAAACAAAAACAATTGGTAAACATCAACGCACACACAGGCTTGAGCACGAAAACATAGGAACGTCGACTCTAAAAGCTACATTCTGTCAAACTGAATGTAAAATAATCTCCGGTGATAATCTAAAAACTCAAACGGTATGGATACTCATGATCAATCATACAGTTACACTTGCCGATAGCTCTAACGTGCGTAATGCTGTAATCTGATCCTAAATGGAAAATACCACCTTTTGAGATATTTTAGAATCAAAACCCAATAGCTTTGTTCCCTAGAAGGCCAGACTAACTCCTGGACTTAGCCAACAAATAATGTCTTGAGTCGTTTCTGGTCGAAAAACGAGCGTATACTAATACGAGAAAATAACAGAAAGCAGCAAGCATCATGAAAAGCTCTTTAAAGGCATGAATTGTCAGAAAACAAGCATACATTGAAGTAAAAATGCTGCTTTTAACTCATTAAGGAGATACGACGTATGCCTATTGTATAGAAAGAAGGTTATCAATTGGGTTTCCAAAGAAAGATAAAGTGTACTCGAGTCTCACTTTAAATCTTGAGAATATCAAAATAAGAATTGATGAACTGTCAATTGACGATATAGATGCCCTGAATAAATAAAGACAAAAAAGAAATCACTAAAAAACTTTCATAATTCAATAAAAATAGGTTGACATCTTCTCAATAAAATAACTATAATTCTATGAATAAAATACTAGCTTATATACTATTAATTTTATTGCAAAGTAGACTTCAATAACTTTTCATACATGTAAGATTCGTAATTTAATTCATCATTTATAAATTATGATAATTCTCGAATTCATGTCATTAATAGTTTGACCTCTTATCACTAATTAACTCATAACTCATAGCACAAAACTACATATTTTATATTATAAATTTTGTTGCAAATTAGACTCAAATATGTTTCTAACTATTTAAGGCTCGTTACTTGATTAATTACGAAAAAGCAATTTAATACTTAAAGATAGAAGAATTCTGTACTTGAGACAGGTTGACCTTTCAGCACCTTTTGCCCTATAACTTTATGTATACACATCTGATTGACAAATCGTAAAATTTTTCATAAACTAGACATCTTGGGCTTGATTATTTATGATTTAAGATCTAAACTCGCAACCAATATTTTCTGATAGAATTTCAGAAGTTCCAATAGAATATGATTTCATCAATATGGCATCAAAACCTTACTTTTATCAAAAATTACAATACATATCTCATCAAGTATGACTATCAGGATCAAATTCGGCCCAAATCAGATTTGTTCCTTTTTCAAAAGTCCTAGTATCAATAATGAATAGATACCAAAACGAGATATGAAAACGGGATCGTTTGTCTAAGTTAAGTGAAATTAGTTGATAGACGATTTATGTAGAGTTTTTTTTTTTTCTCTCTTCCTCTCTGATGGAGTGGGATAATGGGGATGAGAAACTAACATGGTTAATTTTGGAGATTCTAGGGTTAAGGAATTTTAGATAGATATTTATATATTGAAATTTTAAGATCAACGTAACTAGGCTAATTTATTTTAATTTCAATATTTTTTTTATTATATGAGAATAAATAATATCATATAATTTTTTATCAATAACATCTTAGTTAAATCAAAACCATGAATTCATTAATTCAGATTAAAATCCCAATCAATAATAATATAAAAATAGATATACATATTGCTTCAAAAATAAATCATCATAATAAAATATAATTTATGATCGAAATTGGGAGTTACTGCACCATCAATAATTATCCCATCACAAATTACATAGAAATCCAACTATATTTTTCGGGAATTTGATGCATAATGAATCATTGTCATAGACAAATGGAGAATACAATCATCATATTTCCAGAGACTCCAATAACTACGACTCATTACTGCAATGACAAATGACACTTATCCTCTTCCTCCTATAAAAACCCTCCTCGCACACATACACTTTCCCTTGTATCAAACTCTGTAGCCTCGCCTCCCAATACACACCAATGGCACCATCGGCATCATCTAACATTTTGGTTCTTCTCTGTATTCTCCTCGCAATCATATTTGCGGAATCACAACATCAGCAACTGAAGCTTACATTAACCCACACTCTCTCCCCATCCCACTTCACTTCAACCCACCACGTCCTTAAATCCACCTGCACCCGCTCCGCCGCCCGCCACCGTCGTCTCCGCCCCCGCTCCGCCACGCAGGTCTCCCTCCCGCTCTCCCCCGGCAGCGACTACACCCTCTCCTTATCCCTCGGCACCGATCCTCCCCAGACCCTGTCTGTCTACATGGACACCGGCAGCGACCTCGTCTGGTTCCCCTGCTCGCCGTTCCAATGCATCCTCTGCGACGGCAAATACCCGCCTGGTGCAGCCGCCGCGACCCTCAATGTATCGGCGTCGACTCGCGTGCCTTGCCAGTCCCGCGCCTGCTCTGCTACGCACTCCACTGACTCTTCCTCTGACCTCTGCGCCATCGCGGGCTGCCCTCTGGACTCTATCGAGATGTCGGATTGTTTCCGATTCTCCTGCCCGCCTTTCTATTATGCGTACGGGGACGGCAGCCTCGTCGCCCGCCTCCACAACAACAGCCTCACCATGGCTACCGGCTCCGGCGAGCCTCCGATCATGCATAATTTCACATTTGGGTGCGCCCACTCCGCCCTCGCCGAGCCCGTGGGAGTGGCCGGGTTCGGCCGAGGGGAGCTTTCCCTTCCAGCTCAACTCGCCAATCTGTCCCCTGAATTGGGGAACCAGTTTTCCTATTGCTTGGTGACTCACTCCTTCGACTCCACCAAAATCCGGCAGCCCAGCCCGCTGATTCTGGGCCGGGCCTCCCCCAGTGGGCCCATTAACAACTTCATCTACACCCCTATGTTGGATAATCCGAAATATCCATACTTCTACATCGTCGGATTGGAAGCGATCTCCGTCGGGGGTCTACGGATTCCGGCACCGAAGTCCCTGTCGAGAGTCGACAGGTACGGGAACGGCGGCGTGGTGGTGGACAGCGGAACCACATTCACCATGCTCCCCTCCAAGCTCTTCAACTCGGTGGTCTCTGAACTAGACCGCCGAGTCGGCAGGTTCTACAAACGGGCCACTGACATCGAAGAGAAAACCGGGCTCAGCCCGTGTTACTGCTGCTCCAACGGGGCAACCAACATGGTTATGGCTGTCCCGACATTGTCCCTCCAATTCGCAGGGACCGGAAACGGGTCCAGTTCCGGCGTGGTGTTGCCAAAAAGGAACTACTTCTACGAGTTCTTGGACGGCGGCGACGGGGTGGGAAAGGGAAAGAGATTTGGGTGCTTGATGGTGATGAACGGCGGGGATGAGGGCGAGGACGGCGGTGGGCCCGGGGCGACGCTTGGGAATTATCAGCAGCAGGGGTTTGAGGTTGTGTATGATTTGGAGAGGCGGAGAGTCGGGTTTGCGAAGCGAAGGTGCGCTTCTCTTTGGGATAACGGAGACCACCGGTGACGACTGCGATCATCATGATTGGGTGGGTTGGGTGTGAGCTGTCGGGTTTGACTTAGTGTGGCATAGGTCAAGGTCGTGACGTTGCGAGTAAGCGGTGACCACACGTGGTAGACACTATTATTTATCTTTGGTCATAGTTTGCGAGAATCATTGTAGATATGGGAAGTGTTCATATGGGGTTGTACAGGGGAAGTTTAGTACTGGATACGATATGTAAATTGGAAATAAAACTGTAATTTATGGTATCAAAAAAAAAAAATGTAATTTATGGATCAATTGTAGATTTGGTTAGATGTGTTTGAGTTTTTGTTTTTTGATATACAATAGGTTGCTTAAAACATTACATTTTGAATATCAATATATAGAATAAACAGATTGTTGTCTAATAAATGTACATATGTGTGTAATTCTAATGAAGTTCAAGCCCAATTGGGCTAACCTTCTAATGTATCAATTGATCAAATCTGTTGAAGAAGGCAACTGCCGTATGAAGGATTCTCAGCATCCTTCTAAAGACAAAACTTAAGCTATCTGACAAAAAAGGAAAGACTTGAACTGCATCAAAACAAATAAACGTCTCAAAAATTGACAAACAACCCACATGATTTGTCAAGAAGGAAAAGGCGTTGCATACTATCTCTATACCCTCAGATCAACCTCTGAAGGCTGTGGTTGGCAAGGCAAAGGAGGTTAAAGGAAAGTATCCCAAGAATGTACCTACAACAAAGGCATCGGCTACAGAGGCCCAAACGACAAAACCCAAAACGCAACAGAAGAAAACAACGGCATGACCTCCAAGACAAATCAGGAGGAAACTTGTCCTACAAGAGTCTGAGGAAAGCAGAGGAGGGTACCTTAAATGTACCAGGACATCAGATGATGGAAACAATAATAGAGGAGGAAGTCACTCAACCTTTGAGGGACTCGACTACAGAAGGAACTAATGCAGACGATCAAGGACATCTGACTACATACGAACCAAAGGATTCAAATAAAGGAAAAAAACCATCAACTGAGGTAGATGCAGAGGAACAAATTCCAATCAACATCATCTGTCCCATTCCATCATCGGAACCACCAGTGCAGACCGTGATAGTGGAAGAAGGAAAAACATAAAAAAATGAAGCCTCGTAAAGACATTAAGATTGCAGTGCTTGATGACTCCAATATAGCCTTGGAAGTTCTAAGGGATGATAGAGATGAGAACTTGATATCTCTCATTACTCAAACTCAAGAATATGGGATGAGATTCATGAAGGCCCACACCCTTCATTCTGATAAGAAATGTTTGCGCAAGGGTACAACAGGAAGCAAATAAAGGCTATGAAAACTAAAATGAGAGGATCGCAGGGAGAGCAACCTGCAACAAGAACATCAACGAGCATCAAAATTAGAGAATCAGCCAGTACTGCAAGAGAGCATACGACAACCTCTATAGCCGAGACCATAACCATCACTACTATAATCGTCCTTGCTTCAACTGTAGGCATGGAGCTCACCAATCTGTAAACTAAGGCACCTTCTACTACAACTACAATTTGGTCAACTACAAAACTTGCAACATAAGGGGAAATAATACCCACAACAGCATCTAACAAAGCCGAGATTGATGAAGCATTAAAGAAGGTTTTAGCTTTGGAGACAAGAGTCACTAGACATATGATCAAAACCAGAGAGCTGCTTGGCTATACAGAAAAAGGAGGCCATGTATGACTAGTTCAAGAAAGAACATAAATTCCCTCCGAAGAGAAAAAGTACTTCAAAAGGTCCAAGCTTATCCCTTCTGATCCTACCATCAGATATAGAATCACAACCCTGACAGGAGTAAGACTAAGCTTGGGATAGTTGACCAACTAAACAACTTTAAGATGAAACAATTGGCTCAAATCCAAAGAAAAGAAGTTGCAAAGAAGAAGAGGCCTGATGTGGCCTACATCTTGTCCAGCGGAACCTTGAAAATCAAAGACTCAACTAAGAAATTTGCAAGAGCTCGCCAAGCCCATCTACAAAAAAGTGAGTTCGTGTATTCTGAGGAAGTAGAAACAGAACTCAAGAGGATAGTGGATAAACATGTATGTTTGGCCACTATAGAGATACACAACTACCTCTTTCAACCTAGAACAGGCACACCATAATCTCCTACATACGATAATGATTATGACAATAACAGACATCATAAAGATAACACAAATGATGATGATGATGCCATGATAGGTGAAGTGGCTAAAGAAAGTGCCATTCAAAAGGACAAAAAGACTGAAGTACAGGCTCCTGAAGTTGAGAAAGCAGTTGCAACAACTGAGGATGTCACAACAGATCCCAAGAAAACAATACTTTCTAAATAGGTTATTGTGGAATCTGCACAAGACGCAACGGAGAAGTCGATAGACGAGGCAACAAAGGAAGCAAGAAATGAAGCTTTTGATCTAGACACAGACCCTCGGTCTTCTCCCAAGGACTTAGAAGCAGCTCCTCAGTCAGAAGGGAATGTAATCATTGAAGATGGAGGATCACAAACATCTACTACAGTCAAAGAGGCCCCTTCTGCATCTGAATACTTATAAGAAGTGACCTCTGATGGCATGACAATAAAGGAGCTGGAGAACATCTATTCAGTGACACTCCTATATCCTAAGGATCATAACACCACCCACAAACCACCGATCAGATGGTGTCTCCTCTAAACATCACTGATAGGAATATACAATCCTTTCATTTGTATAACAATTGATGAACAAAATTTAGGAGTATTAGCCATGATTTTGTTAGTATGTTTAGGTTAGAAATTAGGTAGGTAGTTACAATCTTGATCAGATATTGAAGAGCAGATGGTCATAAATGGAGAGCATTATGTGAGCCACCACATATAGACTACTATAGAGAATTTTGACTAAACAACTAAGACATGCATGGGCAACAAAAGATCTGCAAATGTTTCACGATCTAGGATTGAACTTATAGATAAGGAACAACACAGCAATGCATGGATTCCATTGTCACGAGTTAGTATAAAACACCATAAGGTGCAGAAGGTTTGGAACCATAAGGTTGAAGCCAAGAAAAAGCCATATAAGCCTCAGTATACACTAAACTACTCAGTATGGAACAAAATTTCCAGTACTGCATGGAGGAAACCATATGTGAAGCCTATCTGCACTTGCTTAATGTAGCAAAAGAGGTGGAGAAACATTACCAAACCATCCAGGATAATAAGATCAAGGGTCTTCTGCTACACTTGTGGCAAAGTTGGTCACAAGTCATTCGAATATTAGAACTCACACAAGAAAACAATTCAAGTGTGGATTCTAAAAACTAACAAGGACCCATATGAGTAGGTATCATGTACAAGTTTTCATTGTTCTATTATAGGAACATTACGATGGAATATGATATCTGGATAATGGATGTTTTGGACATATGACAAGAAACAAAAACATTCTTAAGGATTACAAAAAGGAACAGAGACCTCTACTCATCTTTGGAGGAGGAAAGACAGGTATAATTAAAGGATATGGAATCCTTGGTATAGATTCCTTAATTTTTAGAGATGTACCTTATGTCAAAGGTTTAGAACATAACCTGCTTTTCATTATATGTGACAAAAACTATGATGTTTCATTTAATCACGACTCATGCGAAGTAAAAAGACAAAGTCATACAAGAAGTCAAACTGATAGAAACCAGAAAGAGAAACATTTATACATTAAACTTTTCCTCATCGATCAAATAATATATTTTTATACAAAAGGTGCTGAAAACACAAAGTAGCTATGGCACAAGAGATTAGCTCACTTAAATTTTAAAATTATAGCCAGACTATCCTCAGATTATCTAGTGAGAGGTCTTCCTCAAATAGAATTTAGAAAGATAAATTGTGCAGACCATGTCAAGAAGAAAAGAAGACCAAAGTAAGTTTTAAACCTCTAAATTCATTAGAATCTTGTAGAATTGTGAAACTATTGCATATGGATCTGTTTTATCCGGTAGAGATAGAGAGCTTAAATAGGAAAAGTATATCTTGATTATAATAGATGATTATTCAAGATATACATTGGTAATATTCTTGCATAAAAAGAGTAAAACTTGCAATTTACTAATTAGATTCCTAAGACAAGTTCAAAATAAGAAAGGCATTGAAGTAATCACAATCAAAAGTGATCATGGCACCAAATTTGACCAAACAGGAGTAGATGTCTACTGCAATGATCATGTGATAAAACATAATTTCTTAGCATCTAGAATACCTCAACAAAATGATGTAGCGATAAGGAAAAACAGGACACTTATAGGACAATGCTGCTGATGCAAACTTACCAAAAACCTTCTAGGCAAAAGCAATAAACACTGCATGTTATATTCAAAATAGATATATTATACATAAACTGCAAAAAAAAAAACTCCCTATGAATTATGGAAAGGAAAGACACCAAGTATCAAATAGTTTCATGTCTTTCGATGAAAATATTATATACACAATAATGATAAAAATCATCTAGGAAAATTTGATCCCAATACAGACAAGGGAACTTTCTTAGGATATTCCACAACTAGCAAGGTCTTTACGATATATAATATAAGAACACAGACAGTTAAGGAGTGAGTTCATGTGTTCTTTGATGAATATGAACTATCCATGCGTGATGCTATTAGTCTTTGATGAGGAAAGTACGTGCATAGATGGTGAACAGGATGCAGACAAAAGTCCTGAAGTTGTAGAAAAGGAAGAACCGTCTACATACAATGAAGGAAACTATAATAAAGCAGAGCCAGCGCAATCTATCATGCAATAACAATTGGAACACACAACTGATGAACAAGATAAAAAAAGATAGATCAAGGCACACACAGGATAACATTATTGGAGACAAGAATGCACCTGTGCAGACTAAAAGAGCAACAATCAGAGAATGCTTATCTGCATGCTTCATCTAAAAAATGGAACCAAAGACAACAAACGAAGCCCTAAGCGATTCAAACTGGGTTGAGTCCATGCAAGAAGAATTGAATAAGTTTCAAAGAAACAAAGTATGGTGTCTGACACCAAGACCCAAAAATTATCCAGTTGGTGGCTGTAAGTGGGTGTTTAGAAATAAAACTGATGAAAATGAAACAGTCATCAGAAACAAAGGTAGGCTAGTTGCAAAAGGTTACTCACAAAAAAATGGAATCGATTTTGATGAAACCTTTGCCCCTGTTACAAGACTGAAAGCTATAAAGATGTTTCTTGTCTATGTCGCATATCATGGATTCAAAGTCTATCAGATGGATGTGAAAAGTGCCTTTCTAAATGAAAAGCCACAAGATGAGGTATATGTGGAACAACCTCCTGATTCTGAAGATTTTGAACATCCAAGACACGTTTATAGGTTAAACAAGACATTGTATAGATTGAAATAAACTCCAAGGACATGGTATGAAACTCTCTCAACTCTTTTATGTGAAAATAACTTTCATATAGGAAAGATAGACACCACCTTATTTCTTAAGAAACATAAAGAACATATATTATTAGTGCAAATTTATGTTGTTGACATTATATTTAGCTGTACTAATAATAAACTATGTGAGAGATTTGTTGTATTAATAAAATCCAAATTTCAAATGAGTTTAATGAGAGAATTGAAATACTTTCTAGGACTTCAGGTATAATAGTTAGAAAACGGGATTTTCATAAATCAAGCCAAGTACCTGAAAAACACATTTAAAAAATATGGATTAGAAAATACAATCCACATGAATTATGTCAACCTCTATTACAGAACTCGAATACATAACTGCAGAAAGTTGTGCTACACAAGTACTGTGGATAAGGTCGCAACTTGCAGACTACGGTATGATATTTACTAAAAGTTCAATATTATGACAACACGTCTGTAATGACAATTTCAGAAAATCCATTTTTTCATGTAAGGATAAAGCACATTGATGTCAGATATCACTTTATCAGAGATCATGTGTAAAAATAAATTGCAGATATTTTTACAAAGCCTATTGATAAGAGAAAATTTATTCAATTCCAAGAAGAATTGGACATAATTGATTTGAATCAATAAAATGGCCAAAATGCTCTACTATATATGTGAAATGTAGATTACCATTATTTTTGCTCTACTACTCCACTGCACATGTGGGATGCAGACTAGCATTATTTTTGCTCTACTGCATCTTTATTTTTCGAATGAAAAATAAAGTTTTCAAAAATGATTGTCTAAAATCATGCAACGGTCAAATCAATGACTAAATCTGCGCAACGGTTAGTAAAACATGACAACAGTAATTGTTTTCAAAGGGTATAAATTCTGAAAATTTTCAATCAGAAAGATAATTCTACTCTCTCATTTTCTCTCTTGCTATTGCGATCTACTGCAAACTCAATTGCAAACCCTAAGTTCACAAATCCTTTCAATTCGCTCTCACAATTCAAAAACTCTCTCAATTTCACTGAAAAATGGCCAACATCCGATAAAGCACTCCAAAAAAAGACAGATCACAAGAGCAACGAAGCCCAAAGAAGAAGGTTGAGTTGCATACAGGATGGGTTTTCGATTTTGAGACACTAAGAAACGAATCATATGAGGTCAAAGAATATCTGAGCTGATTTAAGATGTAGGGCTTAAATATTTCTATGATAAAACCAGTAGGATTTAGGATGAGGAGGTACTAAATTTCATCGAGAAGGTGAATGTTGCAGACGACCACCAATTCATCACGTAGACCTCCACAAGACAATTTGGGATCAACATAGGTCCAAATGACTACGACCAGTTTTTGAAGGTCTCAAAATGAAGGACCCAGAAGCATCCCATCTTCTGCAGTAACTAATGGAAGGCATGCGATGCTCAACAAAGAGAGGCAGAAGGAAGGGATTCAAACTATGAAGAAATACTTGTCCAAAGAGCACAAGCTACTTACAGACGTTATGTAAGGTTCGAGTTTCAACCTACAGGGGGGTGAATAGGTTGTATAAGACTTTAGTAGTCTTTTTGTGCGGAATGATGATCTTGTGCAGACTAGTGCAGTATGCATACTACTCAGGCAGTCTACAGATGAAACTATCTCGTCTGCACTTGAGATTTATGACTCTTTTGAGTCTTTATCTCTATTTCAGGTGTGATGATTTATTAGGAGCAGTTCTAAAAGCAATACGATAAAAATAGTAAATTGACACAAAGTTTATACTGGTTCAGACACTCGATATCAAATGATAATCGAGAGCCTAATCCGGTCTTCCCTTAGTGACCAGTGTAGTGAGCCTAAGAGGGAAATATCACTATCTTTTTGGTTTTCACCTTATAAGAAAACTCCTTTTCACAAGTTTTCTAACTTGCATAAAGGTAGAAGATCCTAGATCTTTGCACAGCTCTGAGTCTTGAGCTCTACTGCAAGAGTTATTCTTCTGCAAACTAGTGATACTTCTTTTTTCTGTATCTTCTCGATTTAGCTCACTTGAGTATGTCTTTGAATGTGTATTACTTTTCACGCTTGGCTTTTTCTTACACAATTCACACACCCTTCAATGAGCTTCAATGGTTCTCTTTTATATGGCTGAAGGAACGAACCTTTCTTGTAGACAACCCACTGTTCTTGAAGAGTCACTTTCCCACTAGTGTTTGCCACCATCTCGTTTTCAACGCTGGCATTCCACTATCCCCAGTTTTCGTGCCGTTGCTACTTTAATTTGAATCTTCATTTGACTGACTTTAAACCTTCGACTTCATGCTGACAATCATCTCTACTGTAATCCAGTCTGCTGCAACACCTTGTCTGCACAGTCTGATTCAGGTTTATGCCTTGTCATCGTGGTCTTCATCTGCAAACTCAGTCCTCCTTGTGAAGCCTTCAATTCTTCTGTTGCCTGTACATATATTGGATGTTCATCTAGAGTCCTTATAGAAGTCTGCATCAGCCCTCTGCATCTGCAACCGTCAGCACTCCTATATCTGACCTCAACTGCAACTTTCTACTTGACTTCTACCCTAAACAATCTAACTATATTACAATTAATACATTTGAGTTTGTTACATCAATTTCTATACAAATGAAGGGATTGCACATTCCTATCAGATAGCTTCTTTGAGTTTCCAATATGAGATTCTGAAGGTTTTCATCGGCACCAGCCTTCAGATACTTCAGTACTACATTGGCATCATGAAATGCAGTAAACTCTAGTTCCTTAGGTGGTAAGATTCTTGAGGATAAGCCCACAATTGTTTGCCTAGTTTGTTCTTCTACTGAGGTAGACTATGCTTCTATTTCCATCTTAGTCGGCTCTGCAGTAGGATGATCTGATATTGTTTCCTAGTCTGAAGTCTGAAGAACAAGTCTTTTTCTGGTCTTCTTCGTTTGCTTCATTCTAATTGGTTATGCCTTACTGATTACCTTCTTTTTGGCCTTTTCAGATTTCTTAAAAGGCTGGTCTGTAACCTTTGCAACAGCCTGCACTACTACTGGCTTCCTTGAGAATCCTATAGGTTGCTTGCCTATCATCCTTACGTCAATCTGCATGGTCACAGTCCATGCCCTTCCTGCTTTGTCAAACAGCTTCAGTTTTTCTATTAGGATAATACTGATGATACAGAGGTTATTTTGTTTTCACAGTCTTTGCAAGTTGATACATGAGTAGTTTTGCCGAGTTGAGCTTGTACTTGGTAAGAATCGCACACATAATCTCCAGTTTTTAAAAACGTTATTTTCTTTCCAAAAATAAGGAGTAAAGCAAGAATAACACTACTATGCATCCCACATATGCAGTAAAGCAATACAAAAAAAAAATAATGCTAGATCTACATATGCAGTAATGAAGTAGAGCATTTTTGCTATTTTATTGTTTCAAATCAATTATACCCAATTCATATCAGAATTGAATAAATTTGCCCAGTTGAGCTTGTACTTGGTAAGAATCGCACACATAATCTCCAATTTTTAAAACTTTATTTTCTTTCCTAAAATAAAAATACAGTAATGCAAGAATAACACTACTCTGAATCCCACATATGCAGTAAAGCAGTACAGAAAAAAATTATGCTGGATCTACATATGCAGTAGTGTTGTAGAGCATTTTGGCCATTTTATTATTTCAAATCAATTATATCAAATTCACCTCGGAATTGAAAAAAATTTCTCTCATCAAGAGACTTTGTAAAAATATCTGCAATTTGTTTTTTCTGTTGGAATATATTCAAATTTAATGTGACCTTTTTGTACATGATCTCTGATAAAGTGATATGTGACATCAATGTGCTTGGTTTTTGCATGAAAAATTGAATTTTCTGAAATTGTCATTGTAGACGTGTTGTCAAAAATATTGAAGTTTTTGTAAAAATCATACTGTAGTCTGCAAGTTGCGACCTGTTAGGTTCACATATTCAACCTAGAGGGGATGAATAGGTTGATTCAAATTTTATCAGGTAAATGCAGTGGTTTTAATGATTTGAACCTTGATGGTCTTTGCAGACTATTAAGATAGTCTGTAGCAGAGGATCAAACTGTGTAGGTTTATCTCTATTTTGCTGTATTATTTAGTTTCTACGGTTCTAAAAAATCAAGTAATGAAAGCAAGTAAAGAACACAAGATTTATGCCGGTTCAGACACTCGTTATCAGCTGATAATCGAGAGCTTAGTTCAGTCTTTTCTTGATGACCAGTTTATTTAAGCCAAGAGGTGACTTCACTATCTTCTTGTGTGTAGCTTACAAGATAATTCCTTTTACAAGTTAGCTAACTTGTCAAAAGGTTAAGAACTTAGATCTGTGCACAGATCTTTCATTGGACTCTGCTACAGTTTTTGTTCTTATATACAGACTAGTGAACTCTCTTCTTGTATTTTCTCAGTTTAGCTCAGCCGAGCACCTTTGAATCTCGAATTTGTTTTGCAAGCTTACATTGTTAATCTCTCGTTCAACAATACTCTTCACTGAGCTTCATCGATCCCCTTTTTATAGGTTAAGGGAATGAACCCGTGACTTATGTACATTACATGATATGATAGCTTGTCACATATGAGCTTCAATTGATGTTGACAGCTCATCTTTTTTTGAGATCATCGTACTGTCACCTTCTGAACCTCTGACCCTTCCTCAGTAATCATCCTTACTGCACTCCAGTATGCTACACCTTAGTCTGCACTCAATATAGTTGAGACCTCGTCTGCACCTAGTCCTTGCTGTAATCTTGTTTACACCCAGATCTGATGCACTTCATACATTCCTGTGTTGGTCCTCGTCTGCAATTTCAATCAAAGATCCTGAAACATTTACAAGTCTTTTGTTGCCCATGTATATCTTAGTTACTTAGTGGAAATCCTCTATATTAGTCTGTATCTAGCGGCCCACATAATGCTCTCCATCTGTAGCCGTCTGCCCTCCAGCATCTGAACTAGACTACAACTCCCTACCTAATTTCCAGCGTAAGCGCACCAACAACATCATGCTAATACTCCTAAATTTTGTTCATCAATTTCTATACAAGTATAGGGATTGCACATTCCTTTCATAACCTCACCCATAGTACTTATGTAGCCTAGTTTTCCTGTAACTATATATTCTGCTTCTGTAGTAAAGGTTGACACAATGGTCTGCTTTTTGTTGAACCATGAAATCAGTCTTGCACCACGGAATTGACACTAGCCACTTGTGTTTTTTTTGTCAACTCTACAATCTACGAAGTCTGTATCTGAATAGCCTGTTCGTGTAAAATCTTATTCCCTAGGATATTATACACCCAGATTTGGAGTTCCTTTGAGATATCTCAGGATTCTCTTAATTGTAGTGTAATTGAATTCTTTGGGATCAGATTGATACCTAGCATATACACAGACTGAGTATTGGATGTCTGGTCTGCTTGCAGTAAGATATAGGAGTGAGCCTATTATTTTTCTATACATTATTTGGCTTATATTCTTCCCACTTTCATCTTTATCTATTTTTATTGTTGTACTCATAGGAGTCTTCATATGACTTATATTTTCTAATTCATACTTTTTTACTGTGTTCTTTAGGTACTTAGATTGATTTGATAAGCCTACTAATATTACATCAAATTTACATTGCTTTGATAAGAGAGACAAGAAAAAAACTTTAAACTATCAAGCAGTAGAGAAACTTATCTTTACCTGTGATGCTCATTGTCTTTGCTGTGCTTTTGATGCTATTCCTTCGATGTTCCTCTGTTGCGCTTGTGAGACTGTTTCTCTGGTGTTTTATGATATCTTCTTCTTCTTCGTGGGGCTGCTCCCACTGAATTCTGTGACTTGATGTCTTTTCTTGAGGTTTGGTTGTTTTGTAGACCTTTCTCCTTCTACTGTAGCTGTTGTTCTTCTTTTTAGATCTTCTATAGTCTTCTCCTTGATGTCCTCATTTCCATGCTCTGTACTCTTCTCCCCCTTTTTGTTAGCATTAAGTGTCATCGTTAGGACTTTAATGGCAGTTCTTAAGGCTCTGAGTTCAGAGGAGGTGATCTGCTAAGCAATGGTGTCTTTGATTGTTTCCATTTGAAGCTTGTTCTCTAGTAAACCCAATCTGGTATCATTATTTTAGATATGCTCTATAAGCTATTGTTCAGTGTCTTACAAGGTTGTCTAGAGTTTGCGGAGATCAGCAGAGTGTTGTCCTCTTAATTTATTGAGGTTAGATACTGCTAGAGGTTGAGTGCATTGGCCCTTTGGATTTGGTCTACAAGCCCTTCTGCCATGTTGTGAAGAGTTGCCTAAAAATCTTCAAAATGTTGACTTCTGGTTATTTTCTCATCTTCAAGTTCCTTTGCAACTGATTGTAGATTGTTGAGGAGGTCTTGGAATGTATCTCTTGTTCATTGATACATGTTGTAGACCTCATGATCCAATTGCATAAGTCTGTATTCTATCGCAGTCTCTTCTGCTGATAATTCTTGATGTGCAGTCGTTTGAGTCTCTACTGCTGTTATTGTAGTAAATGATAGCCTTTTTGTGATAGGCGTCATTCTTACTTCTCCAAGAGCCTGCTTTAAACTTCTGGCTACAGTCTGGGGTGTCATTTGAAGATCAGATGTTCCATTGTATAGTACGTCTTGAGGAAAACCTACAGATGAAGGGTCTGTCCTAGTTTGCACCATTCCATAGGAAGAAGGTGGTGAAAACTCGATGTTCAGTGGGCTTTACCTTGTTGTCCAAATGGAGTGTCACTCATCAGATGCTGGTTGATTTCTTCAAGAATAATTCCTTTGTAAGCATTGTTTCCTCTAGTTCGCTCCTCTGTTTGTAGTTGGGTTGTTTCCTCATATTCGTCTTCAACTATTACGATTTCATCTCTCTCAATAGGAGTGAGATCAAGTGTTGTTACTTGTGTGAATTTTGCTACCTTAGTAGTCTGCATGTAGTCTGTAGAGACTTCTTCTGTGGTAGTCTCTGCTGCATCTCTGATTGGTGATGCGATTGGGGAGTCCTCCTTTGGTGATTCATTAGCTGTTGTTTTTTCATATACATCTGGGTCTGCTGCTGGTGATTCTACTGCATGTCACTCGGCTGCGGGTGACTCTGTTGCAGGAGATTCGACAGCTGGTGACTCTACTGTTGGCTCTCCTGTTACAGATTATTCTAATGTTGTCTGCTCCTGAATCCCTTCTTCAGCTACTTAATCAATGATGTCATCATTGATAAAGGATATGACAGTATTAAATGACATTGATAATGTCTGGAGTGTCGATGGATGCGTAGTTTCGAGCATTATTACGTGATGTTAAGTGTGCTTCTGTAACTATGATAAATCACTAGTATGTTTGTGATAATAATTGTGAATGTTAGATTGGCATGATAATTCCAGAATGCTGGAACAAAGGATACAAGTTATGATATAGGAGCATAATTTTTTTATTCTTCTCTCGTGTAACCGCTGGTAAGGGGACCGACACGTTATTGAGCTCCTATAGCTCACATTTACTATTTTTCTGTATCTTTGTTCTTCTTTTTGTTACAGGAGTAAGACTTGAAGGTTATGTGTGACCTAAGATTTGATGCTAAATGTAGCTTATGTATGAAAGGTATTATGATGTTAGAAAAAGATATAATTCTGTTGCAAAGTTGGTATTCTGAGTTATGATTGAGTGCATCAAAAGTTTTTAAACTAATGATGTATAAGTGAACTTATTTTAATTCTTATGAGTAAGTGAGAAAGTATAGTTTTTGTCTAATTGAGGCGTTGGACTCAGCGACAGTGACATCATATGTATCTTTAATAAGTAATGGAATGTCGGAACGTTACAATCCTGCACATCTCCATCACATACCCTTCTCCTCTGCATAACCACACCCCTTACTCTCATCACACCCTTCCATACCCAGCTACTGGAGGCCTTAACCTACATCAACCATACAAAATCACTTCGAACATAATATTCATGTATCCATTTAATTCATAAAGAATTTTCCTTCCTTTCAATGGCCCACATTCTTTTTGTAATATGAGCTTTAAGCTATTCATTTAAGTGTTTTAGGCATAACCCACGTTACTTCTTAGCCAAAACACACTTCTTTCTCATCTAAACAAAACTTTATGCTTATTCATAGCCATCCTCGACCATAAGAAAGGCCTACATAACATCTCCATTTCGTGAAGCACTTTTTGCCATGGTGATTTGGGAGAGAGGAGAAGTGGTGCAAGTAGAGGTGTAGGGGATGGAATGAAGATGAGGTGATATCTCGTGAAAATTTATAAAAGTTAGTGATATATCCTTGAAAATAAGTCTCCGTATTTATGGAGAATTTTCACTAGTTTCAATAAAGACAGAAAATAAAAATAAAAACACAAATTAGTCATTCCTTTTGTTCTAGATAAATTATGATGCATTGACTTAACACAATTATCAAATGATATATTAACTTTATGAATTTTTATCGATATATCCTCGTTTGTATAGTGAGTAGATAAATAATAATCGAGTAAATATAGAAAATAAAGGTGAAAATTATGAGTGATGAGAGAGAGAAAAATTAATGATTTTATATAAAATATGAATATTTTATAAATTTTAACATAAAAAATTAATTATTTAAAAAATATCCTAATTACTGCTAAACATGTGTCGTAATTTCTGCCGAGTGTACGAGGGGGGCATTCTAGTCTTATCTTTATACTCACGTTGACGAAAACCAGATTATCCAAACATCATCCTCTCTTCTGCTCTTCTCCAGCCTTCTCTTCTACTCAATCAAGGTTCGATCTTTCGATTCCGATCAGTTCCAAAAGTTCTTATTTCATTCAATCTGTTTCTCGATTACATGTTTTCTTTGTTTTCTTTGATTGATGGTTTTGGTTTTCAAGTTTCTTTTTGGATTGAAGAAATTTGGAACTTGCATTTTGGGCTTCAATCGGTGTTTTGGATGATTTACAGTGATGATTCTGTGGCTCGATTGCTATTATTTAGTAGCTGTGATGATGTTGATGACTGATTGGACTGATATCACATAGATTTTCTATGTTTGGATTTTGGTGATGATGATAGAAAATGGAAACCCTAATCAGAGATGTTATTTCGATTGTCGAGACGGGAGATTTTGGAAATTTGTGTGGACATACTGGTATTTTGGGTCTTCACGTGGGTTTTATGTTCTGATGTTCAACTGTTGGAAATGTGAAAACTGTATGGAACAGATATTTGCAGTGATGATAGACTTGGTACATAGAAATTTTCTCCATAGTATAAAGCTTGAGAGGTTCTCGTTTCTTTGTTCAATTATTGTAGCTTAACAGAAAATGCTTTATTTAAGGCTCTAGTGCATTGTGTCTTGTGAATCATAGTTCGGAAAGATGTACCCAAAACACGCAACACAAGGGGCTAGGAATCCTAGAATTTTGGAATTGCATGCATAGTCATGAAAAGTTAGATTGTATTGGTGACAGAATTATACAGATATTAGAAAGTGTTTGGTCTATTCCCACCTAGGATTATCAGTGTTGCTGTGATGTCCTGTAGTGATGGGTATGATTTTGCGGAAATATCAAATATGGGAAACAGATTTAAGTTCACTTGGTTATGGGCTTGTAGATGAGAGTGGTCCGTGGAATTGGTTCTTATTGGCTGTAATGATACGTTGCGACTTCTCATATGTCAGTCAGGGATCTAGATTGACTAATGAGGATCGGCAGTGTCAATCAGTTGATATTCGCTTTAACAGTCCATTAGTTTTTAATCAGTTGATCTATGTGGACTTTTACAGTAAAATGCATTAAGTGGAAAAAAAATAACAAAAAAATAACGGGGAGAGAAGTTACGATTTACTTGTTCGTTGATCTCTCTGTTGGACAACTCATAGACCGAATTGACAAGCTGCTACCATAGTGGCTATCATTAGAATTTCTGTCTACCAAGTACTAAACATTGTTTGGTTGTATGGCTGTAAAATTGTTTTAGTGTATTAAGAAATTTAATATTTCTTAGATTAGAGTAATATCATTGCTTTTCTATGTTTAGTTTAGGGATTTAAGTTCTCCTGTTCAGGCTTGGACAATGATTCATCT
Source organism: Drosera capensis (assembly GCA_001925005.1). NCBI lineage: Eukaryota > Viridiplantae > Streptophyta > Magnoliopsida > Caryophyllales > Droseraceae > Drosera > Drosera capensis. Next base: position 155,803 of record LIEC01012443.1, read on the forward strand.
TGTTAAATTATGTGTTCTAGCTGTTATAAGGCCTTTTCATTTCATATCAATTAGTTTCTTGTACTTGGGTTTGTTTGATTTATCATTAACTTCTTGAGCACTATTTCAGGAAAGATGGCAAAGAGTTCTTTCAAACAAGAGCATGACCTTGGTAAAATCCTTTTAACTTTGTCTCATTTTCTTTGAATGCAGTCATTGTCAATGACTATATTGTCTATTTGTGCCATTGATTTCTCACTTGTATGTTTCATAGAGAAAAGGCGTGCTGAAGCTGCTAGAATCAGAGAGAAATACCCAGACAGGATTCCGGTGAGATGGAAACCTTTGGGCTTAATTTCATCTTCATTTGCTTGATAGAGCTGATCCTTCACAAAATATGATAGCTATCACATCGGTTTATAAGTTAGAACTATTTTGATTCTGACTATGTGTGGTCGGCGGTACCCATTCATATTCAAGTGGTACGCAATGACTAGAGAGTGTTGAGCCCTCAGAGAAATGAGAATATTGTCTTCTGTACTAGCTAAGAAGTTTATTTGAGCTAACCAAAAATTGTTTTGGAAGTTTCTTTAGCTAATTCGTAAAAACACACTAAAAAGCTAGTTAATGTGCTGGAGTATGATTTTCAACGAACGTCTTGGAGTAAGTACCTTCCGTGAATGCTCTTCTTCTTCAATTTGCTATGGAATTTGCTCTGGGTTTCTTGATCTGGTTTTAGGATTACTTACTACTTAGGGAAAGGTCTTAATCCGGAGCTAATAGTCGTGGGATTAGATTAGCCTTTGTGTTTTGGAAGCTTAAGTGTCAATCGAGCTTGATATGTATCTAGTGAGTGTTTTCATTTCCACTAATTACCATCTTATCCCCCATAAATGCTGTTGAAAGGTAGCTAACTAAGTTGAAGATGGAGTTAAATATTTGCTTCGGAGCAAAATGCGCTTACTTACCATACTCTTTAAAAAGGGAAAAAGTGAACAACGTTGCATTCTTGAACTTGGATGTCTTTATAAAGATAGGATTGTGCTCTTTCTAGTCTCTACTGCTTTTTGTGATATTGACATGCTTGAGGCTTTGCTTTTGTTATTAGGTGATTGTGGAGAAGGCAGAAGGAAGCGACATCCCAAACATTGATAAGAAAAAGTGAGCAGCTCTAAACTGCACAAATCTGCCAAGAGCTTGAAGTCCATTTGGAAGCTTGGTTGGATTGCTGTCTTTGTATTGCATTTCTTCTTAGCCTTTCCCAATTGACGATGGTTTCATGATAGTAATTTATCATAAGCCATGGTTCAAGGGCAGTGGGTCCAGGGCCCGACCTTAAGAAGAGGCAGAGGGAAGGAGAAGGGGGGGGGGGGGTATATATCGCTGCCTTTGCAGCTGAATTTCTATATGATCTTAATTTTATTTTCTAAAGTCCCATACGAGAATAAAAGGTTAGGATTGTGTAATAGGCTAGGCAATCATCAGACAAGATGTAAAGACAATTCATCGGTTTTTTTTTTCTGATTGATAAGTAATTTAGGTTTTTTTTTTAGTAAATATTTTTGTTTGGATAAGTAATTTTAAGTATCTTTATATACAAATAACTGATCCTTCCAGTTTGTTGGGGATAATACTGTGCCTTTTTTCTTATATTCTCTTCCTCTGACCCTTCTTCGTCAGAGGTGCTTAATCTGATGGATTTATGCTTTAATAGATGACATAATGTAGTCTTGTTATTATTTGCCTACTCAAAGGTCACAAACACACATGCTATTTATGTCTCTCAGTTATACAGAAAGTTAAAGTTGAACTTATCCAAATTCAGGTACCTTGTCCCGGCTGATTTGACTGTTGGACAGTTTGTTTATGTCATCCGCAAGAGGATCAAACTGAGTGCAGAGAAGGCTATTTTCATATTTGTGGATAATGTCCTTCCTCCTACTGGTAACCCTTCTTCATTTTAATTAACATCGACTATTCGTTAATCGCATTCTCGCTTGTTTGTGGTAGCATGAGTAGTTATAACAGGTTGCCAACTCAAGTGAATGAACATTGTGTTTGAAGCATGTGACAGTGCTTCTGCCCTCCTCTCATTGTATTCTTCATGCCATAGCAGAACTCATTAAATGATTCATATCATATTATGATATTACAATATATAATTGGAATGTAAGGATTTTTTTTATTTTTTTTTGTTCTCAATTAAACCTTCTTAATTCCTTCTTAATTTCATCTCACTTCTTATATCATGCGTTCCCCTACTCTTTCAACGGTGGCAATGTGTAAATCCTAAAAAACATTATCTACCACAAGAAACTTCTTAATTTCTTCCAAATATGTTACAAAAAACATCTCAAGTCTTGTGTTCTTTATCTCATGGAACATGGTTAGTTTCATATCAAAATCTTAAGCTTGTTGTTGCATGTCTGGAAACAATTGTATCACTAATCTGGTTATTGTAAGGCCCTATTTGATATCACTTTCTTGTATTTTGTTTTCGTTTCACTAGCTGATGAAATAAAACTGTTTGGTATTATTTTTGTTTTTTGCTTTTTTCGTTTTCTGTTTTTTAAATAGATGAAACAGAGGCAGAAAACAAAAAACAAGAAAAATGGCTTTTTGTTTCTGTTTACTGTTTCATCTGAATATGATATTCAAGATTGTTTTACATAAAATCATCTTATTTCGTCAAGCGATTTTGGTTTTCGTTTTTTGTTTCTTGTTTCTATTACTGGTTTGTTTTCACAGTTTTGAGCATTTGTACCAAACAGCATTTTAGGGGTTGTTTGGCAACATTGATTAAAGTTGTGAAACCAAATTAACTAGAAAAAGTAAAATGGCAATGAAATTATTAAACGCTTTATAAAATAAAATGATTTTTATGAAGAAAATTTTGAATATTGCACTAAGATGAATTAGGAAACAGAAAATCGAAAACCATTAGTTCTGGATTTTTTTTATATTGTTTTCGTTTTATCCATTTGAAAAACAGAAATCAGCCAATAGTTTTGTTTCATCAGTAAGTTAAATAAAAATAGAAAACATGAAAATTGAATTGTTACCAAACTGGCTCAGCTGTTGGTGAGTGAATGAATGATTTATTTTATGACTTGAATGATTTTGCTGCAGGGGCAATTATGTCTGCAATATATGAGGAGAAGAAAGATGAGGATGGTTTTCTGTATGTTACTTACAGCGGGGAGAACACATTCGGCCATTCTACTCGATGTGATCTTCACTTGATTGTTCAACTACGTTAATTATCCTGCAACTATGACTTACCATATTTTTCTGTTCATGAAACAATGTGATGTATAGTTGGTGTATACGATGCTGTTCTAATGAATAATTTGAATAATTTTTTCTGGTATATTGTTTTCTTTTGGACCCCTCCAAGATTACCAGGAGAGCGACTTCATTGTAGGCTGTTTTTGTTCTCAACAGGAATGAGCTTAAGGCCAAGTATTTTCCCTGATATTAGATGTTGTTCCACTTTAGATCATTTCCCAATAATCAGATGTGCCCAGAATGTAATTTGGATTGCGATTATGTTGGGTTGATATATTGAGTGGGATTGGAACTGGATATAGGAAATTTTGTTGTGCTGGGTTTGCTCTTTGATTTACGAATTTGATGAGCCATTTAAAGAATGAAAACTGAGAAGCAATCTCCCACCGAAGAAGGACAATTGATCACTGATTGTTCACCATTATAATTTGCATTATTGTGAAAAGAAATGTTAAATACATTCGTATTTTTTTGGATATTTTTTTTCTGATTCGTTCATTTATGATAATCATCTCTGGATCCTGTGATTTTTAGAACCATTTGTTTTTGTGGTATAAACTGTTATTTATTTTCCCGTGTAGTGAACATTGATCAACTGTGAATTGTTATTGCAAGTAAAAATTATGTGCTATTTTTGTTTTTGTTTTATAAATTATTGGTTATTTTTTTGTACACGGGATTTTGATCAAGTGTGAACTATTATTAGATATAGGTATATGAGATTTTGGAAGACATCGGATCATGTAAAAATCCCTAAGATGTATCGTTGAATGGAGACGAGTGCTACTTCTACACTGGAGACGACCAGCCAATTACTTTCTCAAGTGAGACCACATAAAATTATGGACATCCAGCCAAGAAATGAGGAGTATCAAAATCTCGTGGTTAGGAAGATGAATACCAATATGACAAAAAAGACTAAGGTAACTATGTTATCCTTTTTTAAAATGTAATATAAGTTTTCTATTTTGTATTTTTTTTAATATGATTGGTTTATACTGTGGTTTAGGTGAGAGTGAGTGAGAAGAATGTCCTCGAGAAAGATGTGAGTAAGAAGAAGGATTTTGTTGAGATTGAGGAGAAGGATGCTGTTGATAGGGAGGAGGAGGAGGAGGAGGATGACAACGAGATCAAAATTTAACCACAGATCAAAAGTGACTCTTCACAGAGCAAAACTCAACAGTTCACTTCCTTCTCATTCCTCAGTATTCGGCTTGTCCTTTAAACAGACAGAATTTTTGTGTTAGAGGATCCTTAGCGCTATCATGAGGTGAATGTCTTCGGCAACTGACAGGTCATACGTATTCAATAAGAAATGCTCCGCTCACATGCAAACAAAGACACCACATGAATAACCATCTTTTTGCTGCCGACAGCAAAAACCAACAGCTCACTTTCTCTTCATTCCTCTCATGAGATGAATGTCTTCGGTAGCTGACAGGTCATACGTATTCAACAAGAAATTCTCCGTCCACATGCAAACAAAGACACCACATGAATAACCTTCTTCTTGCTGCCGACACTCTCTAACTTCAATCACCTTTAATTCATTATTCTGGTAGAAAAACTCTATCGTTTTTGTAGCTGCCAGTGCTAGTTCTGCACCATCATGAATCCACAACGGATTATAATGTCAAATTTCATAATATTTTGTGTTCACTACGAAAAGATTCCAATGAAAGCCTCCCTGATCATCCAGCGGGATAAAGACATAACAAGAGGACGATAAATCCTTCGAACACCTGCTCAGCCAAACCTTGTACGTACGACACATAGCATTGACCCTCTCATCGAAATTATCCTTATCCTAGGTTATGTTCTTAACCTTGTCCTCCAATAGTCTCTTCCCAATATTACCTCTTCCCAAAATTATCCTGAAAACACAAGCAGTTCATGAATTATGTTAAATAGTTCAAACAAATGCAATATTTTCAAACAAAATCATCATATAGTTCATGAATTACTTAGAGCTCTATCCGCCAAAAAACACAATATGTTAATTCATAAGTCATCCATAAGTAGCAGTTTATTAAACTACCATTCAATGGCTGGTTTTGCAGCACATGCCACACTTCTCTTCCAGTCAAATCATCCCATCCTTTGCTGTAAGGATGGATCGAAACCAATTCGTGAAAACAATTTAAAGAATATCACACATCTATCAAATCGAACTATCAAAATAATCACATAACATCGTCATAAAGTTTTGGTTTACTTCATCATAAACTCAATGAGAAATTTCTCTAGGAAATTTCTGAGCTTGAGAACTTCTTTGCTTTGGAGTGAACTTTTGAGCAATTGCACCTTTTCATACGTTTCCTCTTCTCCGTTTTGCGGGGATAATTCGGCAAAATGAGGTTCTTTTCTTTCGACCAGCTTTAGTCCCCTCTTCTCACTCTGGACAATTGTTTTCTCTCCTTTTTCAAATTTCAATCCACAGACAATTTCAATAGCTTTCAATCCTTCAACAACAAACAAATGACATTTCATACCATAAACAACACACAGTTCATATGCAAACAAGGTCCACAGCATTATTTTCATCTTCATCATCACCTTCATTTTGGCTCAGTTGAACTCTGATGGGCCTCCAATGTACCTTGCTCAATATCTTGTGGATCTTTAATCTTTTTCTCTTCAACCATCTCCTCATCCACTTTCTTTTCAACCATCTCCTTATCATTCTCAACATCTAATTCATGATCTCCTAAACCCACAAAAATTAAAAAGCCAATACAAAAAATTTAAAAGACTTAGTACAAAAAAATTAAAATAAGAAGTTCATATAAGACACTGTTGTACAGTTAATTCATAAGACATTGTTTCTCAAAAAGGAAATCACGAATGATTTTCCTTTGATCCACCGAATAGCCCATAAACCCGAAGGACCTTTTAAACCAGCTTTCGCTAACTCACCATCACAATGTAGCTCGACACTCAGTAGGTTTTTATCTCCTGACCTCTTCCCTCATTGGAGGAGTTCGGCTGAGTTGTTTTCCATGTGGGGTGGGGGTGACCCCCAATTCATAAATCATTATTCAATAGTTCATAAATCATTAAAAGCACAATTCACTCAAAATAAAAATTACAGGTCACATAACCAAGAAAGTTTGTTTACAAACCAAAACTAACATGTCTACCTTCATCAATAAGAACCTGAAACCTCTTTTTTTTTCCTCATCATCCTCAGCCTTTTCGTTCTCATATCCATCAAAACCTTCACTATCAATCTCTTCGTTCTTCTCAACGCCTTTCTTAACACAATCATTCTTTTCCTCAATCGCATGATCATCCTTCGTCTCCTCCTTCTCCTTCTCCTCGTTGTCATTTAACCATTGATCAAAATTTTAAACAGTGCCTCCTTTTGATCTATGGTTAAATTTCAACATGAAATCATAATTGAAGATATGAGACTATGAAATCATAATCGAATATGCAAAAGTTATCACCTTTGGCATTCAATTTGTGTTGATTCACTCGCTGTACCACCACAAGCTGATTGTTTTCGTGAATGCTTGTTTGCTCCAGGAAAAATTTGAGTGTCGAGATTATTATTCCGCATTGTCCTAAAGACACGATTGGAGTAGTCAACGAACGACTTCGTGACCGTGATTTTGTCATGGATGTAGAGGGAGTATAGTTGATGAACAAGTTTGTCATCGACGATATCTTGTGAAAACAATTTCATGAGAGTGGGCGACTTGGTTGGAGCCCTTGTGAAAGTTGGAGCATACGATGGGTTTTGCTTTTTTTTTCCTTTTTTTTTTTTTTTTTGATATTGATAGTTTTCAAAAGGTGGGAGGTAATGTATTGTAATAATTTGTTGCCTAATTTTAAAGTTTGTCAATAAAGGTGGTAGTAATTTTTTACAATGATAAAATAATTTGTTGCCTATGAGAACCTAATGATAAAATAACCTATTGCTAAATATTTTGGGGTTTTAGCACCTAATGGTAATTCTCTCAACCGTATATTACACTAAAACTCCAACATAATCCACAACAATAAGGAAGCGCCCAACCAAGGTATAATGACAGCCAATCTTCCCATACTACCAAACATACCCAATAAACCATCAAACAGTATCAATAACACCTGTACAGCTTTACAAACCACTTTCTTCTATGCGATCATCAAAAGGCTTAGTGGAACTTCAACTCGGACACATGATCCTGGAAGACAACACTCAAGACCATATGCAAGCAGCTACCCCATAACACTCCTCCGTATACACGATGCGTCTATTGTAATACAAGTACACGAAGTTATTATTCTTTCTTAGATCAGATAGCTTCGCGGTTTGTAGAACCTAACATCAATTAACATAAGTTACCCGTCTGTGATTGCTCTAGGTGTTACTCAAAAGACACTGGAGACTTCAATGGCCTGCCGGAGAAGAATGCCTCCAAGTTTTCGACCACTATATCCGCCAATGCCTCAAGGGATTCTGGAGTCAAGACAGCTCTATGTGGAGACAAGACCACACTATCTAACGAAAATAACTCCCTTGGGACATAAGGCTCATCCTCAAACACATCTAGACCAGCCCCACGAAGCTTCCCTTCAACCAAATACTGCACCATTTGCTTTTCATCAACAAGAGCCCCTCGTCCCACGTTAATGATCACGCCTCCCTTCCCTAGAGCCGTCATCACGTCCTTGTTGATCAGGTGTCGAGTTTTCTCGGTCAAGGAACAACAGAGAATGAGGATGTCACAGTCGAGTGCAAGATCATGAGCGTTTTCATAGTAAGGGAATGAAACAGCAAGTTTTCTCTTCTGTGAGTTGTAGGCGACGGTGCAGCCGAATGCCACAAGCCTTTCGGCTACCCTCATACCAATGCTTCCAAGGCCGACAATTCCAACCCGTTTTCCACTTAGCTGTCAATAACAGAGAAATGGGGGCATCAGTTTGCAACTTTGCATCAAAGCCACCGAAGTTGCAATAGTTAAACAAGCGAATTAATTGTCAGATTAAAAGAAAAATGACTAACTCGGTATACCCCAAACTGTGCATCAGAGTCCTTGAGTAGATGCACTAAAAGAATGAGGCTTCCTGTTCTCTATGATGTTTCCAACATCAAAAGCATCAACACTAATTATATTGATTTCATTCCAACAGAAAAACAAATCATATGTAGTTATGATGAAAAGAATGTCAAACACATGGTTTGCCGTATCAATATATATCGGCCGAACGGACCGATACATATCGTTTTTTTCCAAAACCGGTTCTGATACACCCTTGATACAATCGATATAGCGGTATCGAGTGCGTATCATCCGATACGGTCGACACGTATCGCGTATCGGGCCGATACCGGACGATATGCATCTTTTTTTATTAAAACCAAATTTTTTTCCCTTTGATCAACGGACCGTCACATCACTTTTTTTTTCCACTTTTCTAACTTTTAGAACCAATTAAAACCAAATCGAGAAGTGAAAGCTGTTCTAGATGGTAAAAGTTGTGACGCCTCTCAGCTCTAATTCCCCTATCGATAATGATGATGATCATTGTGACACTAATCTCCTCACAAGGGATGACAATGATGATGATGATAATGTGGATGAGGATGGGTATCATGAATATGACGATTATGACAGATATAGTTTCGATGCATCAGGATTGCAATACAAAAACGCGCGTCATTCTTCATTTTTTTTGAAGTGTGTTGTATTATTATATGCTATATTAACACGTTTTTTAATATTTCTTTACCCTTGACCTACTCTGGCTGCACATTTATATTTTATACTTTCGAATTTTTTAGTTTTACATTTTTTTATGTAATTTTCGTATTTGTTGTTAATTGTTATGTTTGTTATATCGTTTTTAATGTGATTCAAAGCTCATTTTGTTATATAAAGTAAAACTCCGTATCGTTCCGTATCAGTCTATATCGGTACGTATCAAATACATATCCTTTTTGGCAAAATTGATACATATACAATTTCCGATATGGCAAACCTTGGTCAAACTGGATGAACAATGAGCCACGATCAAAATTATACTGCACAGAAACAATCCTTTAATCGGGATAGAATGATTGCCAAACGTCTACGATCACTAAACACAATACGAGAAAAAACTAAACCCCATCTGTTTCCAAAGTTAAAAGAGATCGCAATCTGGTCCCGTGACTAATGCTCAAGTAAGTGACCAAACAAGTTGTTAGTTCAAGCAATTCAGCCCTTCAAACCAACCAGTACAACAGTTAAGCCTCCACTTCTCCCTCGATTCTCTCAATATCTATATGTTCAATGCTCGACCTTTCCTCTCTCATCGTCAACAATTCAACATACAAACAAAAGATTTCTTCTCTTTTCCTCCTCACTTTCAGACAAGCTGAGACAAGGAGGGCGAAAAATGGAGACATTGGAAGGGCGAAAAATGCTAATGGAGCATCAGCTTTAAGTGATTGTTGACAACAAAGAACTTACCTGAAGTTCAGAGATCAAGTGCAAGACATCATTTGCACCCATTAGCATCCACAGAAACAAACCCATGAACCCACGTTTTCAGTACCATAGACATTTGACATGCCATATCTTCTACTACTAAAAACTAGTACAGCACAAGCCAATTGCAGTGAAAGCCTATGTCTTTTGCACTGAAACCCTAGCTCGGTGCAGCCGTGTTGGCTGCAGCAAAATCAGCAAGCTATTTCGGTATCCGAAAACAACACGTACCTTAAACCCAAGCTCACACTCTTCTCCTCTCGCCCACCTCCTACCTCTCACAACCCCATCCCCCAAACTCACCTTCCTCAACACATCAACCAACAAACCAACCACATAGTCCGCCACATCCTCCGAAAACGCATCGCCCGCATTGGCCACCACAATCCCTCTTTTCTTACACTCCTTCAAATCAACCCTATCCACCCCGGCAGCCGCCACCACGACACATTCAAGAAAAGGAAGGAGACCGATGGTGTGGGCGTCGAGAGGGGACGGGCCGACGCAGACGAGGGCGCGGATGGAGTGGGAGTGGGTTGTGAGGAAAGGGTCGATTTGGGTGGGGTAGTCAGTGAGGGTCGAGCGTGGGTCGAGGATGGTGAAGCGGTTGTGGAGGAGGGTGGGGTTGGGGAAGGTGTAGATGGGGAGGCGGTGGAGGAGGACAAGTTTTGAAGGTGGTGGTGAATCGTCGTCGACGGTGGACATGTTTGGTGATTTGAGCACTTTCAGGGGTGGTCTGTGCGTGAGATTTAAACCGCAGGATATCAGGGGAAGGGAGAGACTCGGAGGATATCATAATATCCGTTTCATAAATATAACGTTGATAAATGTTTTATCGAGTGATTTAAAAAGATTAAAAAAGATAGTTGATTATTTTTTTTTAAATTGATGGATTAGAAAGGATAGTCTATTAAAAAAATATATAATTATCAAAATAAATAAATATTATAATTTTATTATTTATAATTTTCAAAAATATAATAAAAACAAATACTTTAGTTTCCTTTTGTTTTTTTTTTTTTTTTCCGACTCACAAACAATATCCGTATGTTGTTGATGTTTATCCCTCCCCTGCCCTCGTCTCCCCTTTTCTTACTTTCCATCCTTATAAAACTCACAAACAGACCCTTCGGGAGAGCTGTGGTGGGCCATATATATTTTTTTTAGAGTGCCCATATAAGCTGAAACTTCATTGCTCTGAAACTATTTTACACATATTTATGATATGCTTTGGGAGGGGCGTATCCCATGAGCCCGAGATCTAACAGGAAATAGTTAGAAACAAATCTAGCCATTTTCATGTGCTAGATAATCCATGAGCAATGAGCTTCGAGGAATTCCTGTAGTAAGGTAGGGCATTCTTCCACAACACTACTTTGAAGAGAAAGGTCTGTTGTGTGTGCTTCAATCATCTTGATCATTTGAAGGCAATCTGATTCAAAGATAATCCGTTCTATGCGTTGAGACTTAGCCACTGCAAGTGCCTTTCGGATAGCCATTGCTTCTCCAACTGTTGGCCTAACCTCTGTTTTGATGTTTTCAACAGCAGCCCATTTACAACCATTCGGATTGCATCCTTCGGATAGCTCACAAAGCTCCCAGACACTATTATGCTTCATGTACTGTATCACATCCTTCATAGCATCTACTCACACGTCTCCTTGAGGACTAGAAATAGCAAATGAGTTTGTCACTGGATAAAAAACACAACCAATGTCATAATCCTGTTTACCCAGATAGACTTCATGACAGTCAGGAATAGCCGCTCTCCTTTCTTGTGGATCGTCTAGGCAGAATCGCTAATAATACAGCTAATACTTGAGAATCATTAGTGAGAACAACATCGATCATAAGTGGTTGCCCCTTATCCGAGACAACTATCGGTGCAGATGGCTCGACTCCCACCGAAACAGGTAAGGACAAAGATAAAGTAGGCAATGAACTATCCTACTCTACCACGTCAAACTCTAGAAACTTGACTCTTTGCGATTCCATAATCCTGCCACCTCCAGAAGGGTTATTAATCTAAATGCCTTCCAGTGTTCTAGATAACCAACAAAGTAACAATAGGTAGTTCTAGTATCCAGCTTACACAGAATTGGATTCCACAGTTTCACCTCAACTGGACATTCCAAACTCGAAAATATTGTAAGTTAGGTTTTCTTCCACTCCACATCTCGAAAGGAGTGAGTGGAATTGCTTTGCTAGGTACTCTGTTCCGCATGTAAAGTGTTGTTGAAAAGACTTCTCCTCATAGAAAATTGGTCAAATTGGTTCTGTTAACCATACTCCTAACCATGTTCATCAAAGTATGGTTGTGTCTTTCTGCCATACTATTCTGCTCAGGATTACCAGGCATAGAAATCTGAGCAATAATTCAAGAGTCCTCCAAATACTTAGCAAATGGGCCTTCAAACTGTCAGTATCCCCATGTTTGCCATAGTACTCAATCCCTCAGTCAGACCTTACCACCTTAATTCTCAACTGCTTCTCGATTTCAGTTTGAAATATCTTGAATTTCTCAAGAGATTCAGACTTATCTTTAATCAAGAACAAATAAACATGTTAGGAATAATCATCAATGAAACTCTTACCACAAGTTGGTTATATAGGGGCCATTGATATTTGTATGGATTAAATCCAATAGATGTGAACTTGAGATTGTCATTTTGTTCTTTATTTTGGTCATTTTACTTCTACAATAGTCAATGCATGTTTCAACATCATTTGTAACCAACATGCTAACCTTGTTTTCATGGCTTTATTCATCGTCATGTCGGAAATGAAATTTGAAGGTGGCAGTTCAGACTTGTTCCCCTGTACTATCCTAATGCTCCAAAACCAAACCCTTTGTATCATCTCTCGAAAAGTGTATCTTCATTCAGCATTAACAATCCTCATTCTTATATCTGATGCAAGATTGAGTCGATCCAATTTTTGGGGCTGTCGATTTGACAGAAGGAGTACCAAATTTGCGATTTCACAATTCTCTTTCAATCCTCCTTCACCCATTTACAGTCTCGAATAACATAAAGTATATTCTATTGTCTCCTTACACAACACACAAATCCGATTTGAGCTGATTCTCCGTCTATGTAAGAACTCCCTTGTGAGCAGAATATTGTCTCTCACGAAACAAAGTAACAAGTTTCCAAGCTGGGGCCCCTCATATTCACATCCTCTTTAGTTTGAGGATTCAATAGATAAAATACGATCGAATTATAATTGATATATTGATTTTATGGAGAACATCTTCAAATATGATGTTTTCCAAATCACCTTACGGGATTCTTTTGGTGGCCCTCTTCCTCCTCACTTGTTGGAAAACAATACCCCACAAAAAAAAAAACGAGTAATAACAAGAAGAAAAGAAAAGAGAATGATTTTGTTTTCTAGTGTCGGTCATGGTCTGTCAGTTTTCCTGCCCAACAAATAAATAAGGATCCTTGTTGTGCCACGTCAGCTTAATTTCTCGCAGAAAATTAAGCCCTCTGCACTCCTGACTAGTAAGCATAGATTAAAAGTTATTCAAAATTTCACAGGACGAAATTCAGAGTTGTCATGCACTTTTGGTGATGTACAGCAAGATCAGTTTACCATTCTTCACGCAAAATAAATACTCTCTTCCCGTCTTATTTATTATTTTAGATTGTTCTATAAATTTTATATTAATATTTATTTAAAAATAATTTTATTTTTCTTTGTTTTTATTTTAATTATAATCGGTTGATCCGACATTATATATTGAATTTTTATAAAATTTAGAAAAAAAAAAGAATATTTTTTAATGATAATGGGATATAAATGAGGTTTAGAAAAAAAAGAATAAAAGATGAAGATGAAGATGAAGAAGATGATGTGATAATTTAATTATATTAATAAAATAAATAGCACATAAGTTTTTGCATTTTTAACCTTTTACATATAATCCCCTCAATTTTGAAAATAAGCACATGTCAGATTTTTCTGCAAAAAAAAAAAAAATCCTTTTAGTGAAGATTATGTATCAAAAATCAATATTTTTTCAAAATTTAGACAATTAAATGACTATTTATATAGTTCAAAGGATTCATTATCAAATAAAAAAATAAAAATATTATAAATAAATTTATACTCACAAAAAAAATTCAAATTAATTAAAACAAAACAATATTAAAATAAAATACTCCACTACCCTCCACTGCCAAACAACAAAATTGAGGACGTCATGAGAAGCCGAACCAACCAAGAAAGGAAGATAGACATGACAACTGTTGGTGAGATTCTCTCAATTTATGTGTTTATTTTAATTTTGAGATCTACATTTTACAAAAACACCATAGATCTATTTATAGCACAAGAAAGGCGATGAATGAGTCTAACAAGACAAATCCAGTCAAAAGTCCATATTTTCCGGCGCCTAACAACGATGATGAATGGTTTTATTTTTCTTCTTGCGTGACTTGCTTTGCTTTGATCTTCTTTGCTTGCCATAATCATAGATTACGGCTCATATTTTTCCCCCTAATCTTGACATGGCTCCAGATCACGAACACCCATCAGATAACGCATAGTAGTTAGCTTAACTCCTGACATTGTTTTCGTTAGTGCGTGAGCTCGTTGTTCTCCGGTGCTTACGAATTCCACCATAATCTGTCCTTTTTCTACGCATTCTCAGATGAAGCGATACCTTGTCTCGACGTGCTTGTTGCGACCATGAAACACAGGATTCTTCATGAGAGCTATGACAGATCTGCTATCTACCAAAAGGGTTACCGATTTTGGCTCAGTCTTTGTCAATTCACTGAGCATATTTCTCAACGAAAGAGCTTGGTACGCCGCTGCTGTGGCTGTCATGAGTTCTGCTTCGCATGATGATGATGCCACGGTCTTCTACTTTTGTGAGTTCCAGGACACCAAACTATCATTGATGTAGAAAGCCATCCCACTAGTACTTTTTCTTTCATCGTGGTCACCGGCTAAGTCACTGTCCGTATAGCTAATGAGTGTTTCTTCATGGTGTCCTCTTCCATAAACAAAACCATAATTGTGCCCTTCAAATATCTCAGAATCTGCTTCACAACCCTGTAGTGCATACAGTGGGCCTTTTCATATATCTACTCGTCATATCGACGGCAAATAAGAGATCTAACCGTGTGTATAGAAGATACCTGAGACATCCAATAATGCGCCTATACTCTGTGGCATCCACGGGAACTCCTTCCGAATCCTTGTGTAATCGCAGTTTAGGCTCCATTGGATACTTTGTGGCATTGCACTCCGTCATTCTCAATTATGACAATATCTTCTTGGCATAAGCTGACTGTTTCAGCTTTGTCTGTCCTTCTTTCTGCTCTACCTCAATCCCAAGATAGTACGAAAGAAGTCCTAAGTCGCTCATCTCAAATTCTGTCATCATTTGTTGCTTGAAACTCTTGACTTCTCTTGCGTTATCACCTGTCACAATGAGGTCATCAACATATACTCCCACAATTAGGGCTACATCTCCTTCTCCTCGAGTGTAGACGGCCTATTCTTGAGAGCATCTTGTGAAACCGAGTTCCTTCAAGCTTCCGCCTAATCGAGTATTCCAGGCTCGTGGAACCTGTCGAAGCCCATAAAAAGCTTTCGATAGCCTGTACACCATATGCTCTTAGTCTTGCACCTCAAACCCTTCCGGTTGAGTAACATAGACCTCCTCCACTAACTCTCCGTTGAAGAATGCTGATTTGACATCCATGTGGTGCACTTCCCAGCTCTGGTTTACCGCAAGTGCAAGTATCACCAGAACCGTATCGAGTTTTGTAACGGGTGCGAACACTTCTTCAAAATCTCTGCCTTGTTTTTGGACATAACCTTTAGCTACCAACCTAGCTTTGTGTTTAATAACCCTTCCGTCTGTGTCCTTCTTTAATTTGAACACCCATTTCAAACCGATGGGTTTATGCCCTGGTGGAAATTCGGTCAAAGTCCAAGTGTTGTTCTTTTCGATGTACTCCAACTCCTTTTGCATTGCCTGACACTAGGCACTTTCAGTTGCTGCTTCTTGGTAGCAGGTTGGCTCGTCAGATTCCAACATCATCAATTCATTATCAAGAGCAACTTCTTCTGTGTTGGCGTAAATATCTGCGATGTCTCTCAGACGTACTGGTCTCCTATCGGGGGACTCCGGAATTTGTAATGGTATGCATAAAGTTGAGGTAGATGGCCTTGCTTCTCCTGCCGCAGGTGGCGAATGACCTACATCAGTATTTGACTCTGGTTCTGTTGCGCCTATCACACCTTCCAATTCTTTTGCTGGTGGTTCGAGATTTCGGCCATCATATAAGACGAATTCTGACAATCCGCCATCAGTATCTGTACTCCAGTTTCACCCAAGGTTTTCTTGGAAGATCACATCCCTACTTATATGAAGTTTCTTCTCATGAGGATTATAAATACAATGTGCCTTACACCCTTCCTCCACTCCATGATAAACCATTGTGATAGGAATGTGTAATCCGTCCATTTGTATAGAAATTGATGTAACAAACTCAAATGTATAAATTATAATATAGTTAGATTGTTTAGGCTAGAAGTCAAGTAGGAAGTTGCAGTTGAGGTCAGATACAGGAGTGCAAACGGTTGCAGATGTAGAGGGCTGATGCAGACCACCTAGTGTAGACTTCTATAAGGACTCTAGATGAACATCTAATATATGTACAAGCAACAGAAGAATTGAAGGCTTCACAAGAAGGACTAAGCTTGCGTGTGAGGACCACGATGGCAAGGCATAAACCTGAATCAGACTGTGCAGACAAGGTGTTGTACCAGACTGGATTGCAGTAGAGATGATTGTCAGCATGAGGTCGAAGGTTTGAAGTCAGTCAAGTGAAGATTCAAATTAAAATAGCAACGGCAAGAAAAATGGGGATAGTGGAATGCCAGCGTTGAAAACGAGATGGTGGCAAACACTAGTGGGAAAGTGACTCTCCAGGAACAGTGGGTTGTCTACAAGAAGGGTTCGTTCCTTTAGCCATATAAAAGGGAACCGTTGAAGCTCATTGTGAGTATGTGAATTGTGTAAGAAAAAGGCAAGCGTGAAAAGTAATACACATTCAAAAGGCATACTCAAGTGAGCTGAATCGAGAAGATACAGAAAAGAGAAGTATCACTAGTCTGCAGAAGAACAACTCTTGCAGTAGAGCTCAAGATTCAGAGCTGTGCAAAGATCTAGGATCTTCTACCTTCATACAAGTTAGAAAGCTTGTGAAAGGGAGTTTTTCTTGTAAGGTGAAAAACAAGAAGATAGTGATATTTCCCTCTTAGGCTAACTACACTGGTCACTAAGAAAAGACTGAACTAAGCTCTCGATTATCATTTGATATCGAGTATATGAACCAGTATAAACTCTGTGTCAATTTACTGCTTTCATCATATTACTTTTAGAACTGCTCCTGATAAATCATCACACCTGAAATAGAGATAAAGACTCAAAAGAGTCATAAATCTCAAGTGCAGACGAGATAGTCTCATCTACAAACTACCTGAGTAGTCTGCATACTGCACTAGTCTGCACAAGATCATCATTCCGCACAAAAAGACTACTAAAATCTTACACAACCTATTCACCCCCTCCCCCTCTCTCTAGGTTGAAACTCGAACCTTACACATGAGCTAGCTTCCGTCATCCAACTTCTTTGGAAGTGGTTTTGTAACCTTTGCATAAGCCGTGCAACCAAAGACTCTTAGGTGCTCGAGATGGGCCTTACGGCCAGTCCAAGCCTCGAACAGAGTGCACACTCCCGGTGCTTTTGTAGGTAGTGGATTTAGTAGGTACACCGCATGTCTCACGGTTTCTCCCCAGAACTCTGCTGGAACATGCATGCTTTTGAGTAAGGATCTAGCAGTGGTCATCACAGTCCTGTTCCTCCGCTCCACCACACCGTTTTGCTGAGGAGAATACGGTGCAGTGAGATGCCTATGAATTCCCCATTCTTCACATAGCCTCGTAAACTCTTTCGAGATAAATTCTCCTCCACGGTCCGTTCTCAAAGTCTTAATTTTGTGTTCAGTCAAGTTCTCCACCTGAAGCTTGAATTTCTTAAATACGGAATGCTTTATCTTTGGTTTTGAATGCAAAGACCCACATCCAACGGCTATAATCATTGACAATGAAGAGAAAATATGAGATACCAGCAACTGTGCATGGCGTGATTGGTCCACACAGATCGGCATGTAGTATCTCAAGCGGCTTCTGTGCTCTGAAGGTGGTCTGGTCCAGGAATGGGAGCCTGGTCTGTTTGGTTGTTAAACAAGCCTCACAGTGCTTGTTCGGATGTGACAGCTTTGGAACTCCAAAAAGTCATCTACTTCTCTCGCATTAGCTTAAGTGTATGGAAGTTGACATGATCGAGTATGGCATGCCATAACCATATCGGATCACTAGACTCGCTAGGAGACAGACTGGTTTGGCTAACTCCAAACTGATCTTGTATAGGCGATTTGATGTCCTTTTCACGAACATCAGTAACTTGTCGTTGTCATACGCCTTAATGTCTTCTCCCACCATGTTCACCTTGGTCCCAACCTGTGTCATTTGTCCAAGACTTAGGATGTTAGTGCATAGCTTCGGAATATAGTATACCTCATGAAGGATATACTAGTCTCTATTCTTGCACTGAAATACGACCGTCCCTTTGCCCATCACCTGAATGAATGAGCCATCGCCAAACCTCACCTTTCCAGTGAAGTTTTCATCTAACTCTTGGAGCATTTCTCTTTCCCCCGTCATATGATTACTGGCACCGTTGTCTAGGTACCAGATATCCATCTCAGCTGTCTTCTCTTCATTGTGGTGAAATGTTTGCAACGCCCTTTCTTCTCTAGTCCTATAGCTTCCTCAATTGCATTGTTTCAATGCCATAGAATTGTTCAATACCGGCAACGACTGTGAAGTACCTATCAGGTACACAATCGAGTAACTTCTTGACAAGTGCAGCATCATCAAGATCTACACCAAAGCTGGAAAACCTACTGAACATGCCACTGAGTTTTCCAGCAAACTCATCAATAGACTCCTGTTCTTTTATTCGCAAAGCATCAAATTCACTTTTTAATGTGTGCAACCGTGTCTTCTTCACTCGATCACCTCCCAAGTACCTTGTTTTTAAACTTTCCCAAATTTCTTTTGTCGTCTTCTTCTTCGCAATCTGAAGAAGAACATCTTCGGGAATTACCTGGAGAATGTAAGCACGCGCCTTTTGTCCTTTCTTCGACTAACCTCCTCTTTCTCTGCTAGTTCAACTGCCTCCCACATAGGCAGTTGATGAGATCAAATGCCCTTTGACCTCTTAATTACGAAAATGCCTTTTGACCTAGTATAAACTGATCTTTGCTTTCTTTTTTTCTCCACACTCCGCTACTCTTTTTTACTCCTATTCTTCTTCTTCCTTTCTTCACCACAAATATTTCAGCTTAAGAGACAAAAAAAAAAAAACAACGAACCGATGATGAGATCATGGTTGTTCACCTCTGGTGGCGTCGTGGTTGTTCATCTGTGGTTGCGTCGTGGTTGTTCGTCTTGGGACAGCTATGGTGGTGCTTCTGGTGGCCAGATCTGGGCCGCCTTTGGCTGCGGCTTGGTTGGGGCGACGTTGGACAACACCGTCCGTTGCGTCGCCGATGGATCAGACGCTCTGATATCAATTGTTGGTGAGATTCTCTCAATTTATGCTGGCCATAATCATAGATTACGGCTCACAACAACTACTACTACTCGTAACACTTCTTTGTAAGAGATATCGTTTCTAAGCAACACCCTTGGATCATCACACCAATTTAACACACTGATGTTATGCATTTGTAACATCAGAGGGTTTCATTACAACTTGAATTCAATTTGTCTCAAAGCAAGAAATTCATAAGCAAGAATTTTGTATATATACATGTCATCATCCTAAAATTTTCATTCTAACTCTTTAATGTATATCTCCTAGCCTAGATTATTATGCACACATATCGTGACATAAGAGACATCTAAATAATGAAAATTAAACAATAAATGAATAATAATGTAAATCGAAATTAGATTTCTTACATGTTGGGAAGGCTTGACGTCATTTTATCCTATTTCTGTCATACGTCTTCCCACAAGTAGGATAAAACGTCCAGAACAGTCTTGCTCTTTTTAGATGAACCGTAAGTGTAACTGCTAAGTCTTTTTGCATGTTGGTTCTCTTTATCTTTGAGCTGCTTTACCATGGCCGATGGTGTATATCCTGTCTTTTTGTTCAGCTTCTTCTTATCTGTTTCTTCCTGGTTGGCTTCTACTTCGTCTGACCGTAGAATTTCATCATTATCGCTGACATATAAAATGTCGTTCTGTTTTGCTTCCTCTTGTTTGATTTCATTTTCTATCGTAGTGTTGTCGAACAGCGCCTTGTAGTCCACATTTATTTTCTTTTCTTTTTCGAGCTCCTCTGACAACTTAATCTTCTCTTCATCCTTGGAACGAATGATTCTGTATATTCTTTTTCGCTCAGCTGAAACCTTCAATATCAAATCTCCGCTATTTTTCAGCTCTCGTCTCAATGTCTCCTTTGTTGATGTCTCTTTATCAAGCAATATTTGTGTTCCATGAGTTTCTTCTTTCATTTCAATAATTTTTTTCTGCAACTCCTCAATCAGTGTTGCATCAGTCATTGAAGAGTTTTGAATCATTGCTTTTGGTTTAGCCGTTGACAGCCTAAGGGTTTCAACCTCTGATCTTGCTACGGTCAATTGAATTTCCAATGAGAGTATCTACAAAAAAAAATACAACGATTTTATAAAGCATTAATTGAAAAAATAACATAATAATATGAAATAGAGCATCAACAATAATTAAATAGAGCGTCTTGATTAGTTGAACATTGTTTAACTTTTCTTCAGCTGCATTCAACTCATGTGCTAATTTTTTATTCTTTTCTTCCAATGAATGTACCTAAGACAAATACAAAGGTGTTAGATGTGTAAAACAAATAGTTCATTACAAACAGAGAGCTAGAAGGAAAAAAAATGTTTCACTTTTACTTTAGCCAAATTCATCCATTGTATTGCTTTTTTGCTTTTCTTCTCCTCCATTTCTATTAGTTTATTTGCGTCTTCAACCTAACAAGAAAAATAAAAATGCTGGTTTAAAAAAATCATGACTTAAATGAAACGAGAGTTAATATCTATTGTGCAAGCAATTTACCTATTCCTCAAGCAAATAAATTTGTTTTGTGACTTTCATACATTTCTTTCTCAATGAAGTAATTTCCATTCTAGCTTCTCCTAATTGTGTGCTCAACAATGTTACTTTGCTTGGTTTAATGTGCTTTATCAGTAGATCAGATGATAAAATATCATTTTCATTGTTCTGACTGTTACGGCTCCTTTGAGTGGATTGACTAGAACTGTGACCATCCTTTCTTGCTCTAAACTCAAAATCTTGGGCATTTGGTCCTTGAGTTTGAGTTTCTTCGTTGGAATCTTCGTGTTTATCTTTACGTCATTCAATGACAGCAGCTCCCAAACCATATTCTCTCATTTCATGCTCCGTTGGGCTCAACAGATCAAGAAACAATTGTTATTTCAAAATAAAAAATGTTAGTCCATATTGCTCGATATCAAACGATAGCAGTAGAATAAATTCCAATTTTTGTTAACGTTTCTCCTTCAAAGATAGACGCGACGGTATTTATGTTTTTAGATAGATCTTTCAGATTCCACGTTCCACACCTCGGAACTATTTCATCCTTGTTTTCTTCAAGTGGATCTACCACATTCGTCTTCTCCATAAACTAATACTGGCATTTAAATAAAGCGCCTACAAATAATAGAGCGCCTACAAGGTATATCAAATAATAGAGCGCCTACAATAATATAAATAAAGCACCTATTATCAATTCTCCAATATGTATAAAACAGAGCATCTTCTTTACTAAAACAGAGCGTCATGAGTTATTTTTGATAACCTATTCAATTCCAATATGAAATATAAACAGAGCGCCTTTGAATTAGGAAAAAAAATCGTCTAAGTTTTTCACAAACAAAGCGCCTTTGTATTATCAAAACAGAGCGTCTCTGCATTATCCAAACAAAGCGCATGTTTATTTTTTGTGAATATTGCATAAACAGAGCTCAATATTGGAAAATAAACAATGTGACATTGAAAAATTACTTATAGGTATCACTAAGAAATATGGAGTGACCTTTTCTGGAATCAAAACGTTTTCTTCGAGTGAACTTTGTCAATTTCCAAAAAAAAGTGTGATGTCCAGCTGTAATCACACATTAGATCCATATTTTCTACAAAGTTGCAGTAACCCCAATTCAAAGACGGGTTCGATATGGTTACAAAGAGCGTATTCAGAATGTACAACATGAGAAGTCTGGTTGTGTCCTCGTAATCGTGCACTTCACTTTCTCTCGATGCTGCTATGAGTGTGTCTTTAATCTTCTTAGCCGTTAACTCCATGTCCTTTCTGTCTCCTTAGTTTCAATTTGGAAACCTTCTTTGTAAGAGTTCGGAATATTGTACTATGTCTAGCAGTCCTTCGTCATCAATGTTCTTTTCGCCATCGATTTCATGTCCATCTTTATTATATTCTGATATGATCTATCGAACGCATATATCGCTCTTTCGATACTTTTCTGTTGTCAACTTTTCATCCAGGATGGCCTTGAACAACTGTCAAAAGGGGGTCTTTTGCAACTTTGTCGGGTAATGTGATCTCAGTTTTTTACAATAAGTTTCACAACTGGCCTTAAATTGCTTTTATATTATCACACCATTTGAACTGTTATAAAATTCGTATGAATATAAAGTTAGTGAATATATAGTTTCAGTAAAAAAAAAAAAGTTGCTTATGTGTTCATAAACAATAGCAAATATGATTAATTTTATTAATCAATCCAAACAGAGCGTCTTTGTTTTCAAAATAAAACACAAGTTGCCTATAGATTTCATATACTAGAAATATATCAAACAGAACGCAGATTATCTATTTTTTTTTTCAATTCCAACATGAAATATAAACATAGCGTTTTTGAATTGGGAAAATAGAGCATTTAAGTTTTTCACAAACAGAGCATCTGTGTATTATCCAAACAGAGCGCTTGTATATTATCCAAACAGAGCGCTTCTATTCCATATATCTCCATATATTGTATATAACACGTACTAATCGTGGGGCTTCCAGTATACAATTCAAAATAACTAAAAACCAAAAATCAATTTATAAATTAGAGTTTCATTGTAAATTAAGCACAAATCATAAATTCGAAGCAGTTTTCATCATTTCATTTCATGCAAACACAAACAATCATCTACTTGACGAATAATGATCTATTTGGATTCAAATTCCGACTCATCCTTCGTTTTCTAATATATTCCCTTGTTGAAAACGGTGTGATAAAGTAGAAATTAACAAAAATAGAGCGACATACCCTAATGCAAAGGGTCTTCGATCCAAAATTATAATTTGAGCACGAATTGACGAACGGATGATGATTCTTTCGTTATCGAGGGATCGAATTGGGTGAAATCGAGGTTTTTTTTTAATTTGGAATGAATTCAAAACGTCCGAAGTTTTTGATACGCGACAGTTGTTTTTGGTTTTATATGTGCTTGAAATAAAAATCTACTATATATCTTTTTGATATATTTTAAAATTTTTTAAATTTTTGGATGATTTTCGTTTATTTCAATTGCGACCATTGAAAGATTTTTAAACGCCAAGTTGTAATCGCCACATACGATTGTGTTGTTGTTTGGTATCCTCGTGCGGATAAAAGGTGTATTCCTCTCTCCCTGTCCCTCTTCCCTGTTCCTTTTCCTCCTAACTTGTTGAAAACAATACCCCACAAAAAAAATACAAGTAAAAAGAAAAGTGAATGATTTTGTTTTCTAGTGTCGGTTACGGTCTGTCAGTTTTCCTGCCCAACAAATAAATTAGGATCCTTGTTGGGCCACGTCAGCTTAATTTCTCCCAGAAAATTAAGCACTCTGCACTCCTGACTAGTAAGCATAGATTGAATGTGATTCAAAATCTCACAGGACGAGAGAGTTGTGATTATCATGCTCTTTTGGTGATGTACCGCAAGATCAGGTTACCATTCTTCACGCAAAATAAATGCTCTCTTCCCGTCTTATTTAATATTTTAGATTGTTCTATAAATTCTATATTAATATTTATTTTATATTTTTATTTAAAAATATTTTTTAATTTAATTATAACTGATTGATTCGACATTATGTATTGAATTTTATAAAATGTGAATGATAATGGGATGTAGATGGGGTTTAGAAAAAAGAGTGGAAGAGAAGGATGAAAAAGATGATGTATGGTTTAATTATATTAATAAAATAAATAGCATATAACTCTGTATTTTTAACCTTTTTACATACAACCCCCCTTAATTTTGAAAATAAACACATGTCCGATGTTTCTGCAAAAAATATATCTTTTCAAGAAAGATCATGTATCAAAAATCAATATTTTTCAAAATTTAGAGACTTAAATGATAATTTTTATAGTTCAGAGGATTAACTACCAAATAAAAAATAATAAAAATGTTATAAATAAATTGATATCACAAAAAAATACAAATAAATTAAAACAAAAAAAATATAAAAAATAAGATACTCCACAAACAACAAAATTGGGGAAGTCTTGAGAAACCGAACCAACCAAGAAAGAAGGACAGAATGACAACTACTACTACTCTTAACACTTCTGTGTACGAGATATCGTTTCTAATCAACACCCTTCGATCATCACACCAATTTAACACACTAATGTTATGAATTTGTAACATCAGAGGGTTTCATTACAACCTGAATTCAATTTGTCTCAAAGCGGGAAATTCATAAGCAAGAATTTTGTATATATACATGTCATCATGCTGAAATTTACATTCTAACTCCTTAATGTAGATCTCCTAGACTAGATTATTATGCACACGTATATAATCCTTTCGTCATATAAAAATTATAACGTTTTGATTTTTGTTAGTATTATTTAATATAATTTTAAGAAAATCCATTCTCACATAACGATGCAAAAATGTCCAGCAAAAATAATATATATTAAAATACACGATGTAAACTATAATTAGTATTACACGAAAACTATGTAAAAACAATTTGATTGTTGGGTAAAGTGGATCAAAGTTTGCGAAAAATACAAAGAATTAATTTTGTGGGATAAAAGGAGTTTTAAATTTCTGGCACATGTACGTAGAAACACGTACTTAGACGGGAGTGATTCATGCTGCATAAACCTTACTGCTGATTTTAAAATCTCTTTTACGTGTAGGTGTGTCACACACTCACACCTGTTGGGAAAAAACAAGAACATGGCCATAGATAGCAAGTGACACACTCTGATCCTGTATATTATATAGACATAATATATTGGTCAAATATCTTTATTCTTTCGACACAGCATGAAGTAGCATGAAGTGGTGTTTGGTGAAATGCCCGGCTGCAAAGCCATGATGAATTAATCTCCAACTGTTAGTGGTTAAATAAACACCCATGTAGGCGCTTTCCACGAGCACAGATAGTAATAGTCCTTCCCTGTATGCCTATATAGTTTGTCAAATTGAGCCAAAAAGTTCAATTCAACGAATCACAGAGTAGCTAGCTCAAAGGGTACCTCTACACAACCCCTCATAACAATTAATCTTCATCTACTTTTTCCTTTTTCAGTAATTTTTATGTTTATAAATCGAACACAGACACATACTCACACAGTGTACTGTACGTACGAGCGGTGATCAGGGTTTCCCCTGAGCATCTGTGTTGGTGTTGGTGGTGTTGTGTTTCTACTGCGGGAGTTTTTAGATTAGTTGGTAGTATGCAACTAGAGAGGAGGGCAGATTCCGGGTTGTCGTCACCGGAGAGCAGGGCTCTCGGGGTGCGAAAGGGGAGTTGGACGGAAGAAGAAGATGATCTTCTCAGGCAGTGTGTTGACAGGTTTGGTGAGGGCTCTTGGCATCAAGTTCCTCTCCGTGCAGGTACAAATTTATATGGTCTTTCCTTGCTTTTCTTCAATCTTGGGATTTTATTCTTTGAACATCTAATCACTGTCCCCAAACGCATGTTGGTATGATATTTTCAGACATAGGACACTAGTGTTTTATATCAAACGCATCTGGAGTACGTTTTTTTTTTTTTCTCTTTTTTTTTTTGGAACAAAATGCAATGTGTAGGATTGATCTTGTATTTGCAGGATTTGTGTAACTCGAAGACTTGAAACCTGAAAGAACCCTTTGAAATTTTTTCGGTACACATACGTATGGAATACAAGATTATTTGGTAATGTCAAATAGTCATTCTACATACTCATAGAGTTTTAAAACAATGATCGGAGGGAGGTATAGTAGACAGTACTATTTTGAGTTAGTTTTAAATCTACACTATATAAAGCGTTAGTCCAACCAACAAGTTAACGATTTCCACTAGAATAATTTTAGGCATAATTCATGGTTTTTTCTATCACAAAGGACAAAGTGGATATCACACACCGACTTTTGCGCTTGAGTTCGGATGCAAAATTCTTTTGTTAATGATAATTGCGGGATGAAAAGAAGCAGAGATTTTTAGGCTGGTGTCGTGCTAGAAGCGGTATGAAAAGTAGACTTAACCTAAACCCTAAACCCTAAACCCATAGTGCATCCAATTGCAAGATAAGAAAAACAATAGCAAGAACCAGCTCTTCATCAATACTTGAATCGTGAAGTAAGTTAAGTTGTTTCTTCGTCTGTACCTACCACGGGAGCACAGAAAGATGCTAATACGACATTCCAACTACCCTGTGGACTTTCAAGTACTTGGTCCCTAATCGGCCAAGTTCAGACCAGGAACCTTCAATCCTGCAGAACGACAAAGTTCCGTACAATAACTTTGTTGGTTTGAGGAAGTCGGGGACCCCACACACACAACAAAAGGCTGGTAGGAGTAGGATAAAAGTTCCGTCTACCTTCCCATAGGTAGCAAGAGTGGGCAAGTCTTTAAATACGGTGTATATCGAGTTCACTCCATAAGTTTATAAGTATTCCGTTGTCCAAAACAAGTAAAACGTTAATCATCTTTATATATATATATATATATTACCATTGAATCATCTTTATATTATTCAATATATTTTTAGATAATTTTTATTATTTATGTTAACGACATAAAAAAATATTACGTCACTGACCGATGAATGTAATACATAATTTAAATTAAAATATTGATGTTTCACGATAATTTTTTTTATAAAATGATGTTTGATCGTCGCGGATCGTTTCATAACACGCTCAACTTTATTATGTTATTATTCATTGGTTTCCCTAGGTCTCAGTTGTATACCAAGCTTAAGACCGGGGTTGAAAGTTATCATAGAAAGAAATCGCGTTTCAGAGAAAGATCTAAATATAGTTTTTGTTTAAAAAAAAAAACAAAGATTACGTTTTCATTATGGTATTAATGAACGACAATTATTTAAATATTTTCGTATTGCAAGAAAAACCAAGGGAACAATAGGTCTGGTTTTACTACAATTACTTGTTATCCAGATCATCAATTTTAAGATGGTAAATGCAAGATAGATCACTTCTTACACTATGAATTGTTTTATTGATTTCAGGTCTAAATAGGTGCCGAAAGAGCTGTAGATTACGTTGGTTGAATTACCTGAAGCCAAATATCAAGCGAGGACGTTTCATGGCAGACGAAGTCGATCTTCTCATTAGGCTTCACAAACTTCTGGGTAATAGGTAAACTTCCTCTCAGATCTAGTTTGATGAAAGTCGCAAGGTACATCCCCTAGCTGATATTGTGGCGATCCGAAGAACTCTCTTCAACGGCCCATGATTGAGACAGACGTAGATGAGAACAAACCCTTTTTAATAGTCTGCTAAATATCATCTAAATTTCCTACATTGATTTTCTCTGTTTCAGATGGTCATTGATTGCCGGGAGACTCCCAGGAAGAACAGCAAACGACGTGAAGAACTACTGGAACACTCATCTATGCAGAAGGTCGAAATCCTCCATAACCAATGCTCATGGCACATCTAGCGCTAACAAGCCAACACCTTCACCTTCAACCCTCATAAAGCCACGACCTCGAACCTTCAAGAAGATCGCAAGCTGGCCAACGATGGCGTGCCCGTCGCCACCAAAACTTATCGATGAGCCCTTAACATCCATTGAGCCAGCTGATGATACCTCAGCTGCTTGGTGGGAAAGCTTGTTATTGCTGGAACAAGAGAGGGAGAGAGTTTGTTGTGAGAGCAAAAATGCTGGCGGGCCTGAATCATGGGCTGGGCCCGTCGAAGATAAAGGTAATGGGCCTAGTTTGGAAGAGAAGTTTGGGTGGTTTGGGGATAATGGGCCGTGTGATTTTGGGGATGAGTTTTTTGCAGATGTGTGCATGTGGGATGATGTTCTTGTTCCAGAAATTAATCAATGATATGATTTGTTGGACCTCATCTGAAGGTAGAGTTTATATGTGCTTTATTATGGTGTCGGTCAATGCTGCGATCATGTAGTGATTTAGTCATAAATCATTGTAGTGTTATAAGAGTTGTATTGATTATGTTGCAACAAGCATGTGCTTAGAATTTCGGGTGGTAATGGACAATTCTGGATAAAGTTGTATTGGTCAATGCTGTGATCATGTTCACGCAGGGTAAAATCGAGGGAAAATTACAAGCGGACAGATCAACTCCAATCGACGCTCGTATCTCGCATCTATAGTTTGCTGATGACACATTGGTTTGTTTCTACTTGTGTGTTTCCAGCAAATGTGCAATGAATTTTTGTGTGTTTCTACTTGCTTACGGGTCTGAAGCGGAATTTTTGCGTAAGAGTGTGTCCTTTACTGTGTTGGTTTAGATAATGAATGGGTGAATAACACCGCTGCAGACTTGGGTGCAAGGCTTGTACGCTTCTGTGCATTTATCTAGGCCTTCGGATCAATAACCCGCCAAATATCACTCTTAACCTAACATATATATAGCTTGATATGAGTGGTGAAACCCTAAGAAAAAGAGAGTTTCAAAAACACAAACACAACATCAAAATCAGATTTTATAGTACCTCATATCAACGGATTCGACCAGCAGTTTAGAGGGGTATGCCTTGTCCGATTAAGCTGATTTTCGGATATGTTGTAAAACACGATGTCTTTACTAACTCCTCAAATTTCAGCTCGATCCAATACCAGTAAGACCTATTTTCAGTCAGATTACGATGACAATCTTGAGAAATGTTTTGTGGTGTTTTTCTCTTTGTTTACCACCTAGGCTTGGTGAGATTGACTTGTTCCAATGGATGTTGAACCCTTGATATTGTTTGCCCTCTATTTGAGTTAGAGAAGGATGTATATGTACCTATAATCTTATTGATTAATGAAAGTTTGGATGGATTCCGATAAAGGTCCTGTGGTTTTTACCCTAATAAGTTTCCTATGTAAAAAGTCTCGTCTTCCTAGACATGCTTGTTTTGATTGATTTGTTATTCGTATTGTTTATTTCAACTTGAATCTGAGTGTGTTTAACCCAACAAATGGTATCAGAGTCTCGAGTTTGGTTTTGTGGGTATTCGATGCGAAGTTGAAATGGAAGGTATTTCGAGTACAATGTTGAAGCTCAGTGGGTAAAATTATTTGATTTGAAAACCAATGATGGAAGATCTCTTATTTTGTAGAGATCTGTATGAACCTCTTGAAGGCAATATCATAAGAATGGTTCATCTGCCTGCACAATAAAATGCAATCATAAACAAGCACTTCGACCATACTCAAGAAAATGTTGTAAATGCATCCTCAGAAAGACAAATCGCCGCCCAAAATACAGGCACATCCACTTAGGCATTTATTATAACTTTTGCAGCAAGATATAGATTTCAACAGATAATCAAAGAACAAAAACGGAACAATAAAAGCAATTAAGGCATGATTAGATGCAAAGATGCGGAGAACACCAGGAAATCGATGCCAGGATAAGCGAATCAATGAACCATTGTGTTTTATTCAAAGTCTAGGGTAACTGAATCTGCTCTCAGGGCATATATTCTTCCTAGAACAATTAATCACAACCTACCAAAAGAACAAAGTGAATTTGCGACAAGAGACACTGAAATACTCAACCAACTTCCCATCATCACTGCTCTATAGCAAAATGCTATGCGAGTGACCAATAGCAATCACCATATCAGTACCACATGAGCACCATAGCAAGAACCACACTTCCACCTCAGAAAACACCAGAACATAGGAAACCACCAGATGAAACTGAAACCTAACTAGTAATACATGAGCACCATATCAGCACCACAGCAGGAACCACACTTCCACCTCTGAAAACACCAGAACATAGGAAACCATCAGATGAAACTGAAACCTAACTAGAAATGCATGATTCACCAAAAACTCCTTTTCTTCGAATCCGGGTAGTAACTCAGATACCACTTGACAAACTTCTTCAACCCAGTTTGCAAATCTGTCGTAGGCTCATACCCGAGCTCATGCTTGGCCAAAGTGATATTAGCATGAGTAAACAGAACATCCCCATTATTGGGCATAGATAACAGCTTCTTATTGGCTTTCACCGTGAGAAGCTTCTCCAAGATATGCACCAGCTCCAACACACTGACCGGAGAAGTATTCCCTAAATTAAAGATCCTATACTGAGCCGACCCCTTCTTCACTCCCCCGCTCCCCGTGCTCTTCCCAGCCGTATCCAATGCCCCAAGACACCCCTGAACGATATCATCAATATACGTGAAATCCCTAGCCACAGTCCCATGATTAGGCCCCTCATAGATACTAATCTGCTTGCCCTTCAGAATATCCTTCGTGAACGAGAAGTACGCCATATCAGGCCTACCCCATGGCCCATACACCGTAAAGAACCGCAACCTAGTAACCGACAACCCATATATGTGGTTGTAAGTATGTGTGATCGCTTCCCCCGCCTTTTTCGTGGCAGCATACAAGCTAGCCGGCTGATCAGTCCTATCTTTCTCCGAAAAGGGCACCTTCGTATTCAACCCATACACAGAACTACTCGAAGCCCACACGAACGCAGGCTGAGGATCCGCATTCTTGCACACCTCAAGCACGCTCACAAGCCCTGCAATATTACTATGCACGTATGAATCCGGGTTCTTCATTGCATACCTCACCCCCGCCTGTGCCGCCAGATGCAATACGTGCGTGAACGCCACCATATCAAACAACTTCCTCAACAAATCCCCATCATTGATATCCCCTTCGACCACAAACACCCCCGCACGCTCCAAACGTCCCTGCCTCGCCCTCTTCAGAGACTTCTCAAAATAACTATTGAAATTATCAATCCCCAAGACCCCGTCTCCTCTCTTCCTCAACGCGATCGACACATGACTACCCACAAACCCCGCCGCCCCGGTCACCAACACACAAATCCCATTCCCACCCTCTTTCCCCTTCACCCTCGAGGACAATCGAACCCGTCTCTCCCATTCGTGACCACCCCAGAGAGGGAACTGCAGATCACGGCGACGATCAATCGAATGCGAAGATGAAGACGAAGAGTACCATGATCGAGAACTGGTGGCGTAGATGAAGTAGACCAAGAAGAGGATGACGAAGAACCACGGGGTGAAGAATCTGATGATGGAGGAAGAAGACTTGTTCAATCGTAGCCGGTAGTGGATGTATGGGTACGACGTCGACGACTTTGATTTCCCGTTCGCCGACGGGCTGTCGACGCCGCCATTGCCTCCGCCGCCGTGGGGAATCGACATTTGGGTCTCAGGAAAAAACCCTTATTTCAACAAACAACCCCAAATCAAAAAAGAAAAAAAAACTAATTCAACGAACCCTAATTCCAAGAAAACCTAGGAATTGGAGATTTAGGGTTCTGAGAGAGAGATCAAAAAAGTTTTTTGATTACTCTTTTGTTTTCTTAGTGGTGAAGGGAGTTTTGGGTGATCGAAAGCCGCCGTGTGCAGCGGCGGAGGAGGTGGTGGTGGTCAAATGAAAGGAGGGACTGATTAATTGATTGATTGCTAGTGGGTAAGAGAAGAGTGATTATGAGAGGAAAGCTCTTTTAGTTAGTTTGAATACTCTGTCAAGTCTCTCTCTCTATAAAAAAAGACTCTCTCTTTCAAATTGATACTCTCATTTTAAACTTCTATATGACCATATACGGATAATTCAGATCAAATTGCTAAAAATTAAAGTACTCAAAAGTTAGAAGTTCCTCTTCTTCTAGCTATATTAATCATTTAATCATTTAATTTCAAAATCCGTCGAGATAAATTTTATCTTATATATTAAAATGATAAAAAAATTATTTTTTATAAATTCATCGTTTAACCTCAGTGATGATTTTACATATTTTGAATGCATGTGTGTTAGGTTTACACAACAATCAAATATTATTTAATATAAAAATTTTCAAAATTCATATTATATAAAATAATAAAATATATGATGATATTATAATTTGAATAAAACGGAAAAAATATTTATATATTTGAAGGACGAAAGGGTAAATGAAAGTAACAACTTTGCAAAAGTCAAATATAGATGGTTGTGGCAAAAACAACTCACTTAGAAGATCTAAAATTGTACTTCATCTAAAAAATTTTGCAAAAATTAATAGATAAATAAATACAACATCATATATTTCGAGATATAATTTAATACTGTTGTAAAAATTATGGAAGGAGTAAATGATTATAAGATGTTAACTAAATAGATAAATAAAATAAAACACACTCTCCATATATTGTACTAGTAACTAGAAAAATAAAGATACGTGTTCATGCTTAGCGTTTCATTTTTTTGTCAGGTTTTTCTATTTCTTTTACAGAATGACTTTTTAATTATTATTATTATTATTGCAGAACCCTGATACCTCATCTTCGTTTTTTTTTCTTTTTTCTTTTTTAATAATTCAATGATACCTCATTGCTCATCCTAGGTTATCATTTTCTACACATTTTCATCGAACACTGATTCTTTGACAAAAAAACGTGTGAATACCAAAGTTTGGGCCCACTCAAATTTTAGACGTCGGAGGTTGCTTGGATATCATGCAAAGAAAGAGTATATGTTGTCATGAGTTAACTAAAAAGATAAAGTGTGAAAATTTTATTTGATGGATTGTTTAGAATTCTTTATATTTTTTCATAATTTTCTAGAATGTTTTATTAATAATTTTTCTAGAATGTTTTAGGATCTTCTTTAAAATGTTCTATGAATAATTTTTCACATTTCTCTAAAATATTCTAGGATCTATCTTAGAATGACCTATGAAGTTTTTAGGTTTATCTTGATAAGATTTATTCTATAAAAACAACATGACCGAGATTGTTGAGGAGGTGAACACCGCGAACGTCATCATGCGCAAAGGGAGAGAAAAATCGAAACATTTTATTTGATGGATTGTTTAGAATTCTTTATATTTTTTCATAATTTTCTAGAATGTTTTATTAATAATTTTTCTAGAATGTTTTAGGATCTTCTTTAAAATGTTCTATGAATAATTTTTCACATTTCTCTAAAATATTCTAGGATCTATCTTAGAATGACCTATGAAGTTTTTAGGTTTATCTTGATAAGATTTATTCTATAAAAACAACATGACCGAGATTGTTGAGGAGGTGAACACCGCGAACGTCATCATGCGCAAAGGGAGAGAAAAATCGAAAGCTGTCCTAATGTCCTTCGAGTCACGACTAGGAAAGATGGAGAAAATCATGAAAAAAATGGTGGTGAGGTTGGAGGACGATATGCTAAGCAATGAGACCATTGATGCTCGATAAGATGTCTTCAAAGGTGAGTTACAAGGTATCCTCAACTCATTCATGGACAAACTTCGCAAGGAGTTTCAAATACAAGTTGAAGGTCATGAGGGAGGATTTTCGCTATAGAAGATGACCCTAGAAAATGTAGGCACTAGTAACTTTGGAAAGAGACTACACATTGGCGTTCCTAAGCCAAGGGCCTTCTCTGGAAAACGAGATGTGAAGGAGCTTGACATTTTTCATTTCAACATGGATCAATATTTTGATCACTTGGGCATAGAGAATGAAGAGATGAAGGTTAAGACGACAACACTCTTTCTCTCCAATACGATGACGATGTGGTGGCGTCATCGCTATAACGACATCCAAGTAGGTATCTTCTCTCTTGACACTTGGAAAGACTTTAAGAAGGATCTCAAGCTTCATTTTTACTGGAAGAATGCCCAATATGAAGCCAAGAGACAACTTGCGAAGTTGAGGCAAGTGGGTACCATTTGCGGCTATGCGAAGAGCTTTACGGAGCTATTCTTTCAAATCTCAGACATGTTGGAAGAGAACGATTGATTTTTCTGTTGTTCCAATGGATGACTACCCACTTGTGCATGGGTTAGACTTCCTTGATAAGATGAAGGCGTTCCCGATCCTCTTTGCTAGTGTCATGTGTATAGTAAAGAAGGATGGTGCCTGCATGATCCCGGTGGTCTGACTCGAAGAGAGAACACAAGGGAAGGTGCTTTCGGCTATGCAACTTTCCAAAGAAGTCAACAATAGGGAACCAACCTCCTAGGGAAAACTCTGTGAGAATCTTCTCGAGCTCTATTGGTACTTCCTTTGTTGAATAGGAGTCATTATCTAGCTTCAACTCCTTCAATTGCTTTTGGAGTTCTTCCATTTCCGTAGGGGCCATACGTTATGACGCCTTGGCAGGTGACTTTGTACCTTGCTCCTACTCGATCTTGTGATCCACCTCCCTCCTAGGTGAAAGCTTCTTCTGGAGTTGTTGGATGCCAGCTTCATCCAACCATCTAAAGCGTCTTATGGAGCTCCCGTGTTGTTCTAAAGAAAACAGGATGGTTCGCTTCGGTTGTGTATTGACTATCGAACTTTGAACAAGGTAACCGTCAAGAATGTGGTGAAGTATTGAGGAGTCTCAAGAAGTATTATGAGCGATCGAGATTCATGTTTCACGGGTAAATTTTGGACAGAGTTTTTCAAAATGTTAGGTACAGATCTCAACTTCTCCACAAACTGATGGTCAAACGGAGCAAGTTAATTCATTATTGGAGCTATATGTTCGACACTATGTAAGTGCCAACCAAAGAGATTGGGCAAAATTAATGGATGTTGCTCAATTCTCTTATAACTTACAAAAATCGAAGTCCACCAAAAATAGCGATTTGAGTTGGCAACAGGATAATAACCGTTGACTCCAAACACTTTAGCGGACGCCTATACGGGGAGTAGCCCCCGTGGTCTTCAAGGTTGCCAAGGTGTGGCACGAGCAAGGGGATATGGCTTGATCCTACTTCAATAAAGCGGCCAAGAAGATGAAAACATGGGCCGATAAGCATAGGAGGCCCTTAGAGTTTCAAGTTGGTGATCTCGTGATGGTAAAGCTCATTCCTCAACAGTTTAAGACGTTAAGAAAAGTTCACAAGAGGCTTGTGAGACGGTATATAGGACCCTTTCATGTGATCAAGAAAGTTGGCTAGATGTCTTATCACTTGGAGCTTTCACCAATGTTCAAGATTCACCCGGTCTTTCATCTAAGCAATCTCAAGAGCTATAACCCTGATGATGACGATTCGGATCAGGGCAT
This sequence comes from Drosera capensis, assembly GCA_001925005.1. NCBI lineage: Eukaryota > Viridiplantae > Streptophyta > Magnoliopsida > Caryophyllales > Droseraceae > Drosera > Drosera capensis. The sequence goes on from LIEC01012443.1 coordinate 191,129, forward strand.
TTCAAAGCCAACACCAACTGTGGCAGTGACCACTTCTTACGACAAAGAAATTGAAGAGATCATGGCCGACCGAGAGATTCGAAGATCAGAGATTCCACGTCACAAGGAGTACTTAATCAAGTGGAAAAGTTTGTCAATGGAAGATGCTTGGGAATCGGAATCATCTTTGTGACAATTCAAAGATCAAATTGAAGGATTCAAGTTCGTCGTGACGAGAATGTCTACGACATAGGTGAAGGAGCAAGTCATGGACGAGGTAACTAGAGAGATAAGTTATGGAAATTTTACTTCATGGATTGTTTAGAGTTCTTTATATTTTTTCACACTTCTTTAGAATGTTCTAGGTTTCTCTAGAATATTCTAGCATGAGTTTTTCACACTTCTCTAGCATGTTTTAGGATTTTTTCTAGAATATTATAGGAAGAGTTTTTCACATTTTTCTACAATGTTCTATGATCTTCTCTAAAATGTTGTAGAAAGAGTTTTCCACACTTCTCTATAATGTTATAGGATCTTCTTTACAATATCCTACGAAGTTTCTAAGTTTATCTTGGGTAGGATTTGTTCTAAAGAATGTCTTATACATATTAGGTTGAGAAAACTTAATAAAATTCTCTAACCAAGTTAGAAAAGTTATTCGTGGAGATCACGATGTTTGTAGCTTTAAAGTTCTATTCAAAGGTTCACGGTAGATGGGACAAGAAATTTATATGTGCCCACATGTCTTGTGCGTCAGATGAGTCACAGCAGAACATCAGCTTGGAATTATTCAATCCTCACATTTTTTTTATTCTTCAATTGTCATTTACCTCATCTATCAAGCTCGTCTATAAATGCATATGGACCTATTGAGACCATGAAATTTGATCATCAATTTGAAGAGAGTCGGTCATTCACAATCAATTTAACGGTCTCATTTAGAGAAGATGATCTGATCATCCCAGCAGTACACACACATTTCTGAAAATTTTGAATCCAAAAATCATCCCGTCACATAGGAATTATAACAGTCAAATAGGTGTTGCACTGCATCCTAATCCATATGCCATAAACATTGTCATTTTTTGCGGCTATCAGCATCAATGCACCGGGAGTAAGCCGAGCACTACAACACCAATTGACGATTGCTAGAGCAGCACTGAGTCCCCGATCTACTCATTTCATCTCATAATACATATAATATTTTTCTATTTAAATTATCTCAATTTATTTATAATCTTTAATTAATATTTAATATAAAAAATCACATTAATCATATTTTGATATAATGCACATACTATCTTCTCTCATGACAATCCTCACTATGCATAAAAAATATTATTTCTTCACAAAAATTCAACACACATATAAATTTTTATATCGATTCAAACGGTTATAGATATTATGAGACAAAAGGAAAAATATTTTAGTGAAAATAACTAACAGCTATATTCATGAACTTATCATAAGTTTATGGTTCGAACAAAATAATTGCCATTAAGATTGATAATTTATTAAATATATTTTCATATTATCTATTCTCTCCGTCCTATAATATATATAATTTTTTTTACCATCCCAATTTACTTACAATTTTTTTCTCTTTTACCAATCTTTAATCTAAAAAAATCACATTAATGAGATTTTCTCTCACAATGACTCCACTATCCTTAAAAAAAATATTTTTTCTTCATTCAAATCCAAAAATATTTTCTCTCATCATACATAAATTTTTGTGTCGAGTTAAACGATTGTAAGTATTATGGGACGAAGGAAGTATAAAATATTGTGGATATTGTTGTTTAATATTGATTTTATGTAAGGTTGATAGCTTGCAGCCGGTACTATTTGTCCCTATGTCATCAGACTGTCCACAGATCATAATATATCAACCTTAAATGTCACCATATAAAAGCTCCAAGTATCCCAAACAAAGAAGGCTGAATATATGGCAACCTTGAATGACTTATCTCTAGATAAAACTTGAGTACAGAACACACCTACACAAAACTTCAAAACAGTATTCATTCAAATTACACCATGAAGATGTCAATGATCCGTCCATTAGTGTTCCCTCTCTTCATAGCCATCCTACTCCTCCTGCTCACCAGCCTACACGCGCCACCTTCGACCAAAAACCGCCGCCGAAGCATCAATCGTCACCTCATGCACCACAAACAGTCGGCGAAACGAGCTGCCCACGGGTCTGAAGTCCCTAGACACCCGCTTGATCCGTTAACGGTGGTTGAGATAAATCGGATACGAGATATAATCTCAACCCACGAGCTGTTCCGGTCGAAACGGTATTCTCTTCACTCAGTGGTGTTGCACGAGCCAGAGAAGCGGCTGGTGTTGAGGTGGAGAAAAGGGGATGTTCTGTTTCCCAGAGAGGCTTCTGTGGTGGCACGTGTGGTGGGCGGGGAGACTCACGTGCTAAGGATTGACATCGGATCGGGTCGGGTTGATGTTGTGAGGACTGTCGGGCATGGCTCCGGGTACCCAGTCATGACTGCTGAGGATCAACAAGGGGCTGTTGGGGCTACTCGGGCTGTGAGTGAGTTCAATAGGTCCATTTTGGCCCGTGGGGTGAAGCTGGATGATGCTGTTTGCTTGCCGGTGTCTTCTGGTATGTATAAGCAGTAACAAAGTGATGTTATGTTCTACAAATATAGTGATTATATGACTGATTTGTCATCCGTGTTTCAAAAACAATCACTACGTTGTTTTCATTAATTCTGAAAGCATATTTAGTTAGTTTTAAATGCACAATAGACTAGTTTGCAATTCAAGAAATCCGCAAATATATTCATTCACCTTCTCGTTTCCTAAAACTTACACCTTTTTTATTTGGGTTATCCTAAAAAACTTATAAAATATCATTTTTTTATTTTTAAACAATTAATTTAAAAAATATCAAAACAATAATCTGTTACTGTTATCGTATATTCATTATCACCTCTTACAATTACAATTGTTACAATAAATCCCACTATTACTAAAGAAAATATTTTTTTTCATCAAATTCCACAAAAATTCAACATACACATATAAAACATCGTGTCGGATCAAAATATTGCAAGATTTATGATATCGAATCGAATATGTTTTTAGAACTACTCCAATATACTGTCATAAAGAATTATAACAGCGTAGACTGATTTTGAAGCAGCAGAATATTTCTTTTATATATCAGTATCTCGAGGGAAATCTAATGTTGTCATGCATAAATAAGAACAATAAAAAATCTAATTTTCAGAGGTACTGAGATTACTATTGTTAATATCTAATTACAGGTTGGTATGGCAAGAAGGAAGAAGAGAACCATAGACTAATCAAGGTGCAATGCTACTCCAAGGAGAACACTGCAAATTTCTACATGAGACCAATTGAAGGGCTGACAGCGGTCGTCGATTTAGACACCCACGAGGTGCTCAAGATCATCGACAGAGGCGCTACCATACCCATTCCGACCTCCAACAACACTGACTATCGCTTCTCGGCCCAAAAAGCCAGCCCGAACATGAACCGGATCAGCCCGATATCTACGGAGCAACCCGCAGGCCCAAGTTTCACCGTCGAGGACGAACACATTGTAAAATGGGCAAATTGGCAATTTCACTTGAGACCCGACCCGAGAGCGGGTGTGGTAATTTCTCGGGCCATGTTCCGGGATCCTGATACAGGGGAGATGAGGAATGTGATGTACAAAGGGATGCCATCAGAGTTATTCGTGCCTTATATGGACCCGACCGAGGGTTGGTACTTCAAGACATACCTTGATGCAGGGGAATATGGGTTCGGGTTACAAGCTATGCCGCTCGACCGGCTTAATGATTGTCCTAAGGACGCCTACTTTATGGATGGTGTCTTTGCAGCCTCCGATGGCACGCCGTATGTTCAGTCGGATATGATCTGCGCTTTCGAAAGATATGCGGGTGATATAGCATGGCGACACTCGGAAAGTCCTATAACAGGAATGGAGGTACGAGATTTTTAACATAAGTTCATAGCTTCAGTTCAACGTATCCAGATTCATACGCTTTTATCTGCTCAGGATTAGAAAAACAAGGGAGTCTCCACCGCGAACAGTAATAGAATCATTGTAAAAATGAAGAATGGAAATCAAACAAAAATATAAAAGGAGTTCGGGTTACGAAGAAGTTGTTTGGTATGTTTAAAATTATAATAATCAAAACTAATAATAAAAATCAAAATCATTTTACAAAAATAAAATGATCTCTTTTGTCAATACGACCTTCAATATTATACTCAGATATAACAAAAAATAAAAAATGAAATATTTTTTATAGTTTTCTATTTCATCCTTTTATAAATTGAAATTAGAAACAAATATTTTTATTTCATACTCAACGAAAAAAAAAATTAAAAACAAAAATGATATCAAACGTTATCTAAAAAAATCATAAAAAATCAAAACTTGTTTTCACAAGATTTTTTTAATGAATCATAATTCCTAAAAGCCTGATTGTATCACTTTTGATTAATATATTTTTATTTTCATTTCATCGACGGATGAAAACAAAATTGTTTGTTTTCTAAAGAAATGAAACGGAAGTAAAAAACAGAAAACCGAAAAAATGTATTATTGTTTTCTTTTTTTCAGTCAGAGTATAATATTCAAGGTTTCCTCTACACAAAATCATTTTATTTTATAAAGTGATTATGGTTTTTATTATTGATTTTTCTGTTTTAATTGTTAGTGTTGGTTTCTCCAGTTTGAACGGCAATATCAAACAGCCTCATAAATGTTATGTTCCTTCTATCCCATATTAATTACATTTCTTTTATCATTTTGTTTCGTCCCAAATTATTTATAATATTTTTATATTTGAATTTTTATGTATTTAAGAATTAAAAAAGGTGAAACAGATAAATTATGTGATTGATAATTAAACTTAAGAAAATCAATATTTATGTATATGAAATGAATATTATAATTATAATTAAACAGAAAAAATAAAATTCAATCATTCTAGACTAGAAATTCTAGCAATTGGAGTTTAGATACCACTAAGTCACCGTGACATCAATTTCCTTTTTTTTTTTTTTTTTTTTTTTCTTGTTTTATCTTTTTCAATATCTGCATTTTCAGTCATGTGATTACCCTCGAAAAAGTCAGTCATGTCAAAATTATGTGATTATCTTAACATCCCATTAGGACATGTTGAAAGTAGTTTTGTTGTATAGCAAGGGAAAAATTATAAACGCGTTAGTTTTTCTAATATTAATATTATATTTAATAAGATTATATGGATCGTTAAGAATATCAAAAATAAAATAAAAAAATGGTATAGCTAGATAGTGGATCATATATATCTAGTTTTGATTTTGTATTGGTGGATATATCTCCTTAATTCGATAGATAATAATTGATGAAACATATGAATGAAACCATGGATTCTGTCAAGGTTCTTTGGGGTTAAACAGTAAGATATTTCTAATGTCAAATTGTCAATGTTGGCATTGTACAGATTCGAGAGGTGAGACCGAAGGTGACGCTTGTGGTTAGAATGACAGCATCGGTCGGGAACTACGATTACATTGTTGATTGGGAATTTCAAATGGATGGTCTCATAAAAATCAAGGTACTTATCTTGAACCTTTGCTAGCTATACTGGGAGAATCGTTTTTTTTTTTTTTTTAAATTTTGATAAAACTTAGAGAATCTTTTATCGGGAAAATGAGGTAGCAACGGCTATAGTTAATTAACAGCAACAATGAAGAGATTTTGCGTTTTATCTCCTTTATTTTTTTCTTTCTGTTTTTAATTTTGTCTTAATTTTAGTCCTTAAACCTTCTAGTTTTAGCCTTTTGCGGCTGCTAATTAGCCCTAGTTGGTGCTAATTAGCCATAGCGGTTGCTGCCTTACTCTTTCATCTTTAATTTAGGAATTTTTTTATTGCTATATGTTTAATGAAAGTTAAGAACTGATAAAATTATGCATTGTAAGTATATGGTTATTAATCCCAATAGATTATTTTTAATTATAAAATATTCCTTATAGAGAATCAATAGAGGGAATAGATGGTGAAACAATAGTAACTAATTGATTAGTATTGGAAATAAATATAAAAAATATTTGTGAATTTTCCCACCATAAAATAACATTTGTCTAATTATCACAACTAATCAAAACAATAATAATTGTTTTGCGTGTATATTGTTATTGTTTTTTATTGCTATGTTTTATGTGTTTAATTAAAGTTAACAACTAATAAAATTATGCATTATATGTATGTAGTTATTAAACACAATACCTCATCCTTATCCGCGTGATTTTGCAAAACAGTAAATTATATTAGCTCAAAATCTATCGTTACAACCAACATCCAAAGAACGAAACAGTATAATAACCTATGCACCCCCCTACATAGCAAAAAAAATAAAAAATAAAAAAAATCCTTATCTGTGGGATTTTGATTATGATGATTTTTTTTGATGATTTAGGACTTTGATCTAATAATTATATTAGATTTGATTATTAGGCGAATCAATCTAAACCGTTAAAATCATAATAAAAAACAATAAAATAATTGAATAAATATATTTTTGGTTTAAATAAAATTTATTATATCTCATGTCGTCTTTTATTTATATTATTTATTATTTAGTAGTTTTGTATAATTATATATATATATATATAGGACGCGTTGTTGGTGCTAAAAAAGACATTGCAATGCTTGTTCCAAATGGTAGGTTAAGAAATTTATATTTTAAGTTAAAATATTTATATCGTTAGTTGTTGAAGGTATAGATTCAGATTTTAATTATAAAATACACTAAAAACTTGAAATCGTTAACGTATAGTATTTGTAGTAACTTATACAATGTTCTTTACAATATACATATATTTCTGATATATGTATATATATATTCTTATGTTTGTAGTGTTGTTTGGAATGACACTTTTTTTTTTATAAGAATAAATGTCCATGAAATATCTTAGATGGCATTCAAAGGATCGCATTCAATCTAAATGTCTATTTATCAAGACAAGATGACGATACAATCTACATTTAGCAAATTTAATTCATTCCCAAACTATGCTAGATAATCTATTAGATAATCCCCAATGATGAATATAATATTCAAATACCAAAAAGTTGAAAAAACTTCCTAATTCAAGTTGTTTTTTTAGTCATCGTCACTTTAGTTAACTAAGAGAAATTAATAATTCAAATAAGTTGTAGTTACAGTGTAATTTCATTCACCTTTTGAAATTGAGTAACATGTAAAAGCGTTCCACCCCGTTGGTGGACCCCACAAAAATTTGATGTTTTTGATCATCGTCCTTCTATGCATCTCGTTTTTCATTTACTATTTTGTTGGTATTCTTTGGTAAGGAACGGTGGAAGCGGTCTCTATAATATTCTCTTTGAATTTTAATGTAATTATACATCTTTTCCTTGTTTAGATTTCCTTGCCTCTTAGATATAGAGTTTGAGTTGATTCAATTTTAAAGAGAATTTAGTTATTATTTACCATTTTTTACATATTTATACAAGCACTAGTATTTCAATTTGAGAATTTAAGTGGGTTCATTTGCCTACATTTATATAGCGTGATCTTCATTCTTCAAAGTCGTTCATAATTTTGCTTATCTTATCTGTACTTCACTTTCAACAGTTTTACAAAACGCAAGAAATATGTATCTCCTAGCTTGCCCACTTAAAAGATTGAAATAAAATTTGTCCTCAACTTTGATAGCTCAATTCTTGAATTTTCTTTGTCCTTGTCGTTTCCTACATCTTTTGCCATTTAGGGTTTGTAACGTCTGTATCGTGAAAATAATTGATGTTGCAAGAGGATGCCACCTTTTTCAACTAGTCCTCACAACAAGATGGAGTATTTATAAGACACAAATTACTGATGCTGCAGCGTCTCTAAACCATTCTTCTTAAGTTGCAAAGCTAGTGATTTCACTTTCTGAACTAGCCTGAGTAGTTCGACTGAGCATTTTTTAACTACCTTGGTTATAGAAATCCATTCCAGGCCGGGTGTCTGCCCATAGGCCCAAACTGGAAAGATATGTCTCTTCAAAGAGTATAGGCTATAAGCAACCCCCTTCTGTTGTTAAAAGCAAGATATCGAACCTGCCCGCTCGTTGGGGTCTCTATCTTGTGTTTTCATGTGCAGTTTAGACGTTGATGTAACATAAGTGGTCGTAAATATTTAGAAATATATGGAAGGATACTTTCAGTACAATAATGATGAGACGTCCTGGGATTCTCTGCCTGCTGTTGGTTATGGTGCAGTCCCATTGATGGCTCCTATCTCAACCATTGAGAGCAATAATGTATTAGGGAAAGAAAAACCTGCAAGACTGGATTGAGGGGTGGGATGAATCCAGCATGGTAGTTGTCCGCACTTTAACCCGTCTTTACAAGGAAACAATCTTCTTGTTCCTAACAATAATAAGGTTATATACATCTCACTTTTCTGTACTCTGTCCAGTATGTGAGTCAATTCCCATACTTTTAGGTTTAGATGGAATAAAGTGGTATGTATATACACACTAGGCTAACTCGTAATTCATTATGTTAGGTTGTTTTAAGTGTTGGTCCATTATATGTCTTCGGGTTTCCTAATAAAACTGAAGGCAAGTTTTTCTTCCATATCGAAAGCTCAAGGTGTTACTTATGAACTGATATGTTTTAATGGATGACAGGTTGGTCTAAGCGGTATATTGATGGTGAAGGGAAGCCCTTACACGAACATGGATCAAGTGCCATCACAAGAAAACCTCTACGGCACACTTATATCAGAAAATGTCATCGGAGTCATCCACGATCACTACATCACATTCTATCTGGACATGGACGTGGACGGATCGGATAATTCTTTCATGAAGGTGAACCTTAAAAAGGAACGTGTTTCAACCAATGAATCACCAAGGAAGAGCTACCTTAAAGCTGTTAGGACTGTTGCTAAGACGGAGAAGGATGCTCAAATAAAGCTTAAACTCTATGATCCAGCAGAGTTTCACATAATCAACCCGAACAAGAAGACCAAAGTCGGAAACCCGGTTGGTTACAAAGTAGTCCCTGGTTGCACGGCAGCTAGCTTGCTTGTTCTAGATGATCCACCGCAGAAGCGCGCCGCCTTTACGAATAACCAAATATGGGTTACACAGTATAACTGGAGCGAGGAATGGGCCGGTGGGTTCTTTACTTACCAAAGCCATGGTGATGACACTCTTGCAACATGGTCAAATAGGTATGTCCAAATTCGACCATTTCTTGTATTTTATGGTCCTGGATAAATAAAATTATCATTGTTTGTATGATAATGGGAATCTAAATCCTAATTCTTAGGATACATCTATAATAGGTAAGCAGAAATGCACATGAACCAGGATGCAAGAAATGGAATATAATGGCATGGAAAATCTGATATTCCTCGAGGCAGTTTTCCCTTTTGCGATTTACTTTGATCACCAAAATGATAGCCATCACATTTGACTATTCAGAATCACGTTTCATACATTTAACGGCACTTCAGAAGCATAGCAAAGCTGTGTTTCTCCTAATAATACTTGTATTTATATTCTTAGTATCTCTACTGATAACAGAATTGCTTGTGCCAAAATAATTTGCATCCTGAAGCCGTATTAAGTTCTAATTACTCTTTTAGAAATTCATAAACATATATTTTTTCAGGGATAGGCCAATAGAAAACAAAGACATAGTGTTATGGTATACACTGGGATTCCATCACATACCATGCCAGGAGGACTTCCCTATAATGCCTACGGTATCGTCGAGCTTTGATCTCAAGCCTGTTAACTTCTTCAAGAGCAATCCGATTCTTCATATGTCGCCCAACATCATCGAGGATTTACCGGCTTGCCAATCAGTTGCTACAAGTTAAATAATCTTTAGCTTGATTTCTTTGGAGGATAATCCCGCCACTATGCTATGTATTTTGCAAAACGATGAATAGATATATCACAAATTGTGTATGCTGATACATGCAATAGACTTCGGTATAGAGATAAAGTATGTATCACCTGTGCTACAAAAGACGGATGTCACTCTTCTTTTCTTCACCTGGTCTCGTAGAAAATGGAACCTTGTCTCTTTATATGCTTGCCTTTTCCATGTGCTACCGGGTTCTTCGCAAGTTCAATTGTTGACTTGTTGTTGATGTACACGATACTTGACTCCTTCTATTCTTGATCCAACTCCGCCATCAACTATCTGAGCCATATTGCTTGACAAGAACAACTCGCTGCAGCGATGTACTCATCTTCACATGTTGACAGGGAAACCACCGTTTGCTTCTTCGATGACCAAGAAAATGCAGCTGATCCAAAGTAGAAGACATAGCCTGAAGTGTTCTTTCTCTCATCAAGATCACCTCCATAGTCACTATTTGTATAGGCCTTCAATCTTGGATCCTCTGTCAACATATAGAGAAGTCCTTCGTCGCTGCTCCCTTGGACATATCTCATAATTCTTTTTGTCGCCTTGAAATGCTCTTGCTTCGGCTTCTCCATGTATCTACTCACCAGTCCAACAACATACATGATGTCATGTCTGATTATGGTTAAGTACCGTAGACTCCTAACAAGACTCTTGAACAGGATGAAATCCACAAGACTTTTTGGTGAATCACGACACAACTTCAGTGTAGTCTCAGCAGGGGTACAGGCAAGATTGTAGTCGCTCATATTGAACTTCCCGTGTATGTGCTCAGCATACTTCTTATGGGAAATAAAGATTCCTTCTTTGGATTGCCTCATATCTAGACCAAAGAAGTAGGACATCTCTCTCCTATGTCTGCCATCTCGAATTCTTTCATCATTGGCTTCTTGAAATCTTCGAACATTTCCGGGTTGCTACTGGTGAAGATCATATCGTCCACGTAGAGACATATGACCATATCGTCCACAGAATGCTCATGGGGACACTTTTGGAACCCATTCTTCTCGAAGTAGGAATCAATCCTCGTATTCCATGCCCTAGGCGCTTCTTTTAACCCGTATAATGCCTTCTTCGACTTGTACTCCTTGACTTCTTGGCCTCTCTTCTCATAACCTGACGGTTGTGGTATGCATACCTCTTCTTCCAAATAACCATTAGAAATGGAGATTTTCACATCCATCTGGTAAATGCTCCATCTGCAGTGTGCAGCTAGTGCAATGATCGGCCTAATGGTATCCATCCTTGCTTCCGGAGCAAAAAATATTTCATAGTCAATGCCTTCTTATTGAACATACCCCTTTACGACTAACCTGGCCTTCTACTTCTCTACCTTGCCTTCTTGGTTGGCCTTCATTTTGTACACCTAGTTGACTCCAATGAGCTTATGTCCTTTTGACAGTGTCATCAACTCCCACGTATCATTCCTTTTGATTGAATCGATCTCCTCGTCCATAGCTTTTCTACACTTCGATTCTTGTGCAGCTTCATTGTATGTGATCGGATCAGATTCTACCATTAAGCAAAATTTAGAGTAACCTTCCATCGTTTCAACGGGCTCAATCTCTTCATATATGTCTCTGAGACTTCTCATCTTTTGAGGTGCTCTCCCTGAAGAGCTACCTTCACTTGTGCTGTAAGATAATGATGTCGTTGATGACAAAGGCGTAGAGATAGTTGGTAACTGAGCTGGCTGGCTGGCGGCTCTGGGCCTTTTCATCTTGGGTTTCTTCGAGGCTCTCATCTTCTCCATTGACAAATACTTCTTTCTTTTTCTCCTCATCGCTCCAATAGTCTTCTTCATCGAACTCGATGTCTCCTGAGATAATCAGCTTCTTGGTGACAAGGTTGTATAACTTGTACTCCTTCGTTCTCCTGTCATATCCAACGAAAATGCATTTTTCACCTCGATCATCTACTTTCTTTTTTCTCTGCTCCGCAACATGTGCATATGCAATGCACCCAAACACCTTAAGATGGTTGACTCTTGGCTTTAGAATGCTCCACGTCTCCAAAGGTGTCATGAGTAGGACACTCTTGGTCGGACATCAATTGAGAAAATTCACAACACTATCAACAGCCTCTGCCCAGTAAGTCTTAGGCGAGTATTTACACTTCATCATACTTCTGGCCATGTTGAGGATGCTACGGTTCTTCCTCTCTGTAATTTCCATCCATTGCGACGTATAGGTTGCTGTGAGTTGATGGATGATCCTATTCCTCTAGCAGAATTTGGCAAGCCCGTTGCAAGGCGGTAAAATTTGAATAATGATACACTTACTCACACTCTATTTGTATTCTAATTAATTGTATTAGTGATAGTAAAAATCGAACCCACAAAGACGATCGGTGTAATATTTAGACTTATAATGATCACAACGAGACCCTACCAACTTAACGAAATGTAGTATCTTGGGGGAGGGGAGGTTGTTTTTCTGACTAACTAAACCAATTAAATAGCTAAAACTAAAATATCGCAATCTAAACTTGTAGAGAATGTGAAATAAAGTATTTTTTTATATGCTAAAAATATAGGGAGGTTGATTAATTATGTTCTAACTTTTAAGGATCAATCATGGATGAATATCATACGGTTTCATTATTTTAGAAAGGTTTAGTTGCAATACTTTTCGGAATAAAATACTACATTCACTAGAACATTAATTACAATGAACTTGTATAATTAATCTAACCTATTCATCTCTAACATACCGATGAACTCGTATATGCTAAAAAAAATGAATAAATTGATTCAAAGCAAGAGAATTTACCAAATATGAATATAAATAGCAATGAACTTAAACTATCATGTTCATATACAATTAACCATAACATCATGTCAATGAGTTTAAATCAAAAAAGTTATTTGCTACCAACCATAACAATATCAATAGGTTGTCAAACTAATTGATGATTTCATAACATATTATTGATTAAAGTCAAATTTCATGCATCAATCAACATATATGAAACTAGTTTAAGTGATCTACTTCATCTCATGATCTAATATAGATAGAATTTTATTAACCTTTCCCTACAAAGTAACTACTCACTCATGATCATGAACATCATCACACACATCATACACTCGTGCATCATCAGCTCTGAAATAAAAGTTTAATAGGGATGAGAAGACAATACAACATTGTATAGCAGAGATCCGAAGTCAAAACAATGAGATACAATGCCCTACACCTTGATCCAACCTCCACAAGCAAGGAAATTGAAGAATTCTAATCTAGGGTTTTAGAATGAACGAACGACAACTCTGAAAAACAAACTCTAAACTCTCTGGAAAATGAATAAAATACACGGATATTTATAGAAAAGCCAAAAACCAACAAACAAATTTAAATAAAACAAACAAATCTGGCATGTTGACGACGGTCGTTATAGGCCCTCTGTCACGGTTGTTACACAACTTTGACCTCCAAGGATAATCTCCAAATGCTGTAATGGTCGTTACAATGGAAAGGCTTGGTCGGTACAGCTCAGAAACACATCCATTTAGCATCGAAACATCATCAAACGATCACAAACATATCCACAAATCATCAACGCATTAAATCATCATCTTTGATCAACAAAAACAACTTAAATCACGTTCAAGATCTCGCTCAAAGCTTCATCTTCGCATCATCACTTGTAATGACCATCTATAATCAACTCAACAACTCATTGACATCTTCAGACGTTCAAATCAGCCATAAAAACAAAGAAGTAGTTGTATCCAAGTCCAAAGACGTGAACTAAACTAAAAACATAATATAAAGGACTCAAACACAACAAAATACTAAGTTTATGTCAACAAATTACATGTGTTTACACACTCATCAGAATTCTTGAAACTTCGTCGAATTGTATTCTTCACCACGATCAGATCGGAGCACCTTCAAGTCGTGTCCGCTTTGCTTCTCTGTCATCTCCTTGAATTCTTTGAATTTCACTAAGTCTTCTGATTTCTGCTTCAAGAGATAGATTCAGAACTTTTTGCTATAATTATCAACAAAAGTCTAGAAATATTTGTTACCTCCCAATAAAGTAACCTCAAATGGTGCATCATTATCGGTGTGAACCAACTCCAAAAGCTACGTTGCCCTCCTTGATTTTCCAACAGGAAAGCTCATCTTATGTTGCTTCTCTTTCATACAACCTTCGCCTAGCTGATCTTGATGGTCGATCTTGCGCAGCCCCTTTACCATGTTCTCCCTCTAGAGAAGATTGAGAACACTGAATGCTAGATGTCCCAATCTCAAGTGCTAGAGCCTTGACTTGTTCTTAATTATGGACTTGAGACAATTGACTAAGACAATGGTGATATTTAAGGTAAATAGTCTATTTCTAGACATTTTGACTCTGGCTATTATTTCACCTTTGTTCGTGATTATGAGAGTGAGATCCTTCATTGAGATCTCATATCCTCTTCCCAAGTGTTGTCCTAAAGTCAATATATTAGTTTGCAAGGCAGGAATATAGTAGATATTAGAGATGTACCTCTCGTCACCTACTTTTGTCTTGATCAGTATGTCACCTTTTCCTTTAACGGGCACCTTCGAATGATCTCCGAAAGTGACTTCACCACCGACTAACTCATCTAGCTCTGTGAAATACTCCTTGATCCGGCATATGTGATTGCTTGCTCCTGAATCAGAGACCAAGTATGTTGATTTTTGCTTTTTGGGCCATTGGACACAAAGAGAACAGTTGAGCCATCTCCTGCAAAGCTGATCTTCTTTGCTATATTCTTCTCATGTTTGCTCCCACAGTCATAATTGTAGTGACCATATTTGACACAATTGAAGCATTTGATATGCGATCTATCTCCTTTGTTGTATCTACTAGGACCTCGACCTCGCGCTCCTCTGCCTATTCGTCGGAGATTTGACTTCTCATGATTAGTCTCATGGTCTTGACCATCATAGCTGCTTTGGAAAGCTTGTCTTCCATGCCCTCTGCTAGGACTTGATTTGCCTCTAGAGCCTCCTCTTCTTCATCATCCTCGGCTTCAACCTCATTGTTCATCGTCTTGTACGTTTAGCTGACTTTGGAGAGCTTGCTCCAAGTTATCACCTTGGCTCTAGTTCCGATTCATTCTTTACTCATGAGCTTGCAAATAACCTTTGATAAAATCCGTCACAAGGTGCTATAAATTAAAATATTTGCAATACTTCATAGCACAAAATTATAATAAAAATATAGTAGTGACAAGTACGAATCGATCCCATATAGAACAGCTTTTTCAGATTTTTTAAATTAATTTATTAATCAATCAATTTCCTATGGAACTTGGGGGAGGGGGGAATGGGGTTTGTTTTGATAAGAACAAGAATTAAACAATGAAAATAAATTAATATAGATCAATTGAGAATTTTTCTTAAGATTTAATCAAGTTTAACAAAACGTATGGTTTTCGCGATATTCACTTGTCATGGATTTGAATATATTGTATTACGAATATTTCTCGAACACCTCATAATATATTAATTTATTAATCAATAAATTTCCTATG